>CM021703.1:30997687-31097676 GCA_011074415.1 Stictonetta naevosa | reverse complement strand
CCCCCATACCCCCCTCTCCCCCAAGAAAAAGAAAAGAAAAAAAAAGAGAGTTGCAGGGCAAAATCCCCTGAGACTATGCATGCCTCTTCTACAGAGGATTTAAAGAGGATTTGGCTGGTGGCACCAGGGAAGGTTTGATCCTGGTATTTTGAGCCTCACTGGTATGTGAGGGTCACTGTGTTTAGTGTCAGGCTTGGTGCCCTCAACTGGGCTCCTCCTGTGTGGTGCCAGATGTACATTAGGGATCAGTGAACATGGTCCCAAAAATTGATACAGCTCTGTGCAACCTGGCTTTACTGAAATAGTGGAGATCCTAAAAATGGTATATAAGCATGACATGAACCTTTAGACAAAACTGCTAGAACCTCCTAGCAATGTAGTGCTTATTATAGATGCCAGAATTGAAAAACAGATTTTCTATACCCTTTCTCTCTCTCTCTCTCTCTTTTTTTTTTTTTTTTTAATGATTGTGTTTCAGTATGTGACTGTTGCAAGCAGGATGAATTAGGTAACTTCCTACTTGTAGCTTATTCATAGTGTTTGTATTATAAAATAAAGTTAACATGAGTAATTTGAGAAAAACCTCAGCATCCCTTCTGAAAGTGACTTAATTGTTTGTCTCCTCAGATTGTGTTCTTTCAAAGGTATTGATACTTTTAACAGCAGTTATTAATATTTCTACAAAAATATTTAAAAAAAAATTATTTGAGGGTAAAAGGAAAGTTTTATGTTAAATCCAAAACGTCCCTCTTGTTGTCATAACATATTTTCTGTTAAAGCTCTCAAAATGACTTACTAGTTTAGCTTTGCTGTTGTTGTTGAAATTATTCTATCTAGGAATTTACTTTTAAAATATTTCTATTAAAAACACTTTTTAGCCTTCCAAGCATTTTGTCCTATCCTTTTACCTTTTCCTGGAAGGGTGAAAGACCAATTACTCTTTGCTGTGACTGGCTGTATGAGGCTGTCCCCTTTAACAGCTGTGGGCAAGTGCCCCCCTGTGTAGCCTCTGGCAGTACATGCCCTGTGCTGACACCAGTATGACATAACTGTTTATGTCCCTTTGATCTGCCATCTCTTACCTCTAGCAATGTAATATTTATAACAGCAAGAGCTTTGAAGCCAATAGTTTGTCTCATTGTCTTACCAGTAGTATTTAAATAACTCTGTCTTGGTAATTGTCATGTTATTACCAGGTTAATTTTTTCCACAAGTCCCACTGAAATTTAAACATTATGGCATGTAAGAAAGCAGTCTACTATGCATATAAGTAAATATATAAGTATATATAGAAAAAGATGTGATAGTGGATATGTTTATGGTAGCTACTAAGAAAATAAGCATCAATCAAACTTCTCAGAATACTCTTCACAGTGTCCTTCTGTTTCCTACAGTAGTCATACATTACAATTTAACTCTATTTTTGTCACACTTAGTTGTTCTCGGAAGAAGTTGATCTCTTGCATGATCAAAATATTTATCATAAAGTGTAATAATAACCAAAAAATCTACTTTTGGGTATAATTATTATTAAATGTTTCTTCTCATTGAAGAAATGCTGTTAATGTTAAACATCATAGACTTGGAAAAAGGAACAGATTCTTGTCTAAACCAGAAATTTTATAGAAAGGCCAGTTAACAAAAAAAACACATAAAGTACAGTTCCAAATCTTACAGGCCTTTGTGGACTTCTTGTAACATCAGCCAGCAAAATTCTTTCTGTATGTTGACAGGGAACTAATAATGGAAATGAAATTGCTGGAGGGATGTTTCAGATGATTCTGTTACTGAAAAACTTTCAGTCGAAATAACTACTTCTGAAACCCCTCACATGTGTTAACTTCAAATTCAAATAACTCTATTCATGTGTGATCCTCTTTTGTCTCTTCTCTCTGGAGAAGATGCTGAAAGATTCCTGGTACAGATAAAATAAACTAAAGAGTTCCCAACAAATACTCCATATCAGGGTTTCAGCTTGGCTAATGTATCTGTATTCATCTAACTGGAATTAGCATGACACTCTCCAGAAAAAAAAAAAAAAAGAAAAAAAAATAATCTTATGCCAAGTAGAGATACAGTAACTCAGTACATGTGAAGCTACTGTAAGTTTAGTAGATGTCACTTTGTTTCTTTCTGAAAACATTTTACATTAAAAGGAAGAATTTCTCTTAGTACAGTGATACCTAATCACAATTATATTTTTGAAAATTAAGTAATTTCAATTAATTATAATTAAATAATTGATACCACAGAGTTACGCTATTTTCATACTGTGAGACTGTTAAAGAAGTGAGCTTGGTTAAAACTGATCACCCAAGTCTCGAAGGCAGCAAAATGTCTATTACTGATGATAAATAAATAACAAAGTAATGTTTGACTGAAGAGTAGACATGTAATAATTTACTTTGATCTAGAAGGTTTTGGCCCTTTGTCTTGATGGTTTATCACATTGTCAGCTGTACAACACTGTTCCTCAGCATCAATCTTCTGGCTCTGCATACATCAGGCCCTGATATTTTGCACTTAAATGACAGTCCTTTTTATTTCACTTAACTTCAACAAAATAACAAATTAAGACAACAGCATAAGATCTCTCCCAATCAGAGAATCCTGGGCTTCCTGGGATCATAACAATAGTCTGTTGATCCAGTATTTGTATTTGTTATTCTTATGCTTTCTTTTTCTTTCTTTTTTCTTTTTTGTTTTTGTCACAGGTTTTTCATTATTCTTTTACAGCTTCATATGTGATTTACAACATACACACGAGGTAGGACACTTTGCATTTTCGATATAATGTCATTGCCAGTAGTTCTATAAATAAGGTGGTGCCAGAGTAAAACTGTTTAATTTTTTTTCAAGGGAAGTTTTGGAGCTAAACCCTCCAGAAGTAGAGGATTCAGTATTACAGTATGCAGCATGGGGGATCCAAGGACAGCAACTGGTAAGCACAGTCATTAAAAATGTTATGGTGAAAGTAGTTCAATAATATATTTGCTCCAGACAGACTGAAGTAAAAATAAAAATTAGAAGCCTTAAGGTATAAGCAATCTTGTTGAATGGAAGGTGTCCCTGCCTATTGCAAGGAGGTTGGAATTAGGTGTCTAATTAAAGTCCTTTCCAACCCAAACTCTTCTAGGATTCTGCGAAGGTAAGTTTTTTTATGTATTTGTTCTGGATGCTGGTATGGTCCTGTTGCAGATTTGAGGGGATGTTTCTGTTTTTATAAAAGTCATGTAAGCATGGTTGTCTGTTTGTTGTTGTTGCTGTTTTGCATTTTTTTTTTTGCTCGTTTGTTTGTTTACTTGTTTTTCCCCTAATAAACAAAGTCTTTAATTGTGTGTTTATTGAGAAGAGTCTTCATCCAAATATACACTCAAATAGTTTTTGGAACAGCCATCTTTAAGATGTTCTTCTCTCATCTAAGAAAGAGGGAAAGTTGAAGACAAAGAGGTTTTCAAGTGCACGATCAATGAAAACTGTAGACAATAGCAAGAAGCTTGGCATCCAAAAGTGGATGCAATGAATTCAATCAAAAAGTATTTTATTTTCAGTATGAAAATTACTGCCAAGGTCATTTGCGTTGCATTGAATTCATAATAACAAAACCAACAATGCTGTGTTTCATATGTTGTTTTCTGTCAAAAGTTTGACCATGTTTTATGAATATGAATCACCCTTTATGACCGAACTCAATATGAGAAGAAAAAAAAATAGTGGTTCTAGGAACAACATTGATTTAAAACTGACCTGTGCTGGTCGATGAAGGCAAGAGAAAGACTTATAAAAGCACCAGCTCTCTGAATAGGGAAACACATATCCTTGATGCAATTTTCTAATAAGCTCATTAATGCTCACAGGCACGATTCTGGAGACTCTTTGAATGTGTGACTTGTTTATGCGGAGAGGTTGTAAGTTCAGTGTCTAGAGAATATACCCCCTTGCTTATATCATTCATCAAGATGGTGAGAACATAAAAATGCTTCTGGTTAGAATGTATTCTCTCAAGCAAGTGGAGGCAGGAAGGCAGAAGTAGTTGGAATATGCTTGGTATGTTTTAATACTTGCCAACATTAATTTTTCAGTAACGAAAGAATGAAGACAGAACTGATGGGAACAAATATGCAACTTAGTTACTAAGTGGTGTTTTGGAATGCAGCAACCTGTGTAGGTTATAACAGAAAGGTGATGCATTTGCAAAATGGACCAGAATTAAAAAAAAAAAAAAAAAAAAAAACATTTTAAATTAAATTGCTGTTCATAAGACTATTCCTGTGGTGTTCCCCTAATCTAAAATACAACTGAAAGTATATGCAGTGATTACTGAGAAAATATTTTTTGTTTTGTTTTCCTGAAATGTAATTTAAGGTCAGGGGCAGACTTAACTATCAAAAGTTTCAGAAAAAATAATACATCAGAATAATGCTTTATCTGTTTTACCTAGATTGCCATTCTGGAAATAGGTATGAATAATTTCAGATACAGGCAGTTACATCCTATTAAGTCTCAGAACTAAAAAAAAAAAAAAAAAAAGTAGCCAGTCTCAAATTTGAAAATGTTAGTGTAATTTATACTTCAATGAATATAATATTACTCATCTTTTTAATGTCCCTGGTAAAGTTAATGTCATGCTTTAAAAATATCTTCTCTACTGTGGGCTTTATGGTGCCATACGGTTTGCAGAATTAGGAAATAGTAACTTTGATTAGAACACAAAATCTTCTGTGCAATCTGAATGATACCAAGTTTCGCCATAGAGATGGAAACCTGCAATGACAGCATACTTAGGGTCACTTTCATAAGAATCTCTAATGAAAAGAATGTTCTTTTGAAGCTATTTATATTGTAAAAGGAAATTTCTAAAGTGGCAGAAATGCATTACAAAATTGCCCTCCCACTTCAGCAGGAAGCCAAAAGAATAGAAGGAGGATGAATGAACACTGTTGTGAATAATGGTTGTTGCTTATGTCCAAAGGAACAGCTGCCTCTTTAGCAGAAATAGTACAGCAGAGATCATTCCATCAGGAGAGATTAGGCAGGGGTGTGTGTGTGACTGAGGACACTTCACCATATTTGTTCTCAGTTATAAAATTTGTCACTGGAACAAACCAGCGAGTTTTTAATAAAGGTGGTATAGGAAACAGTTGGCAGTCAAACTGGGTGAGGAGGAAGTTTCAAAGGGAAAGATGTAAAGCCTGGTAATCCATCAGCAGTAGCTATCAGTAGCATGTATCTGAGTTGAAGGAAAGATACAGTCTTACAGATCCATATTCACCAATATGTGACAATTGGTTTACCAAAGCCCCTCTCTAAACAATAACTATGTGTCTTTCTCACGTAATGATGGAAATAGTAGTAATTCATAATAAATAAAACAAGCAGTGAAATTAAAAAATAGAACAATTATTAGCGTATTAACTTGAGTACTCTCCAAGAGCCATTCAACTAAAGGACAGAGAACAAATCAAGTGTATATATACACCAAAATTTCATCCAGAGGGGTCTATGACACTATGGCCCTTTGACCATTGCAGACACAAAGTATAGGTAGACCTCTAAAATGAAGGAGAATATTGCCCTTCCAGGTGCTGTGCAGAAGACAATAGCAGTACTATAGCCATGAGTGGTCAGCAAACTTCTCACATGAGATGTGAAACAAAAGGCACAGGTATGTCTGACTGGGTCAAAGACATTGACCAACACGATGAATGTCTGGATGATCTGTGATTAAATCAAAATAGTGTAGGATAACACATGGACTTGGATCAACCATTTTCAGTAAATTAACTATAGTTTGTTTCCAATCTAGTTCTGTAGACCTAAGTAACAATATAGACTGCAGGAATCTTAATTTCAGTTCCTCAAATGTAGGGGAATTGTCAGCATGTTTAAATAGATCATATAAGCAGATGAAGTGTTTGAGCAGGAAAATTCATATGAAGCCAGGAAGTGCTTATTGTACAGAGGACAAATATGATGGCAGTGACATCAAGTATACAGCAATACATTACAACCATGTGAAAATCAAACATCTCTCTAAGTTGTCTACTCATATGAATAATTTCTAGGGTTCTCTAATGGGACTGCAAGCCACATGTGACTAGTGAAGAACAGCAATTAGGTTTTTGTATCAAATATCATATGTCTGGGTTGTCATACCACTGTTTTGAAGTTACCAGAGTGGCTGTGAGTTATTTCAGTTTCTTGCTATTTACCTAGAGTAGAGGGTTCTGTAAAGATTAAGAGAAAAGCTCAGAGAAACATCTGCTGTTTGAGTCATGACATTTTGGTGGTAAAATTGAAAATGTTTGCCATTTGGGAGAACAAACTTTTAGCTAATGAGTTAATGTATTTTAATGTCACATAGCTGTTATTTTTGAAGACTGTTTCCAAGGTCACACTGTTTAAAATAAAATCTTTTAACTGTGTTAGATCTGTGCCAGATCTAAAATACCATTTCTGTGTGTCTTGGTATCTTAGGGAACTGTTTATGTATTTGTTAAACATTTGTCATATTTGCTCAGTCTGAAGTTTGATAAAAATTTTGAGAGATCAGTTGATAATCTTTTTACGTCACCTTTACAGAATCCATTACTGTAATATTAAATATTTCCAGAGAAAATAAACCAGCATAAACCAAACTGATTTCATCAACATTTATCTGCCTGTTGTTTGCTTAATATCATTGCACGTATCTGAGCAAGAGATATTCCAGATGTGGTAAGAAGGCCTTACCAAGTAGAGGAACGGTGGTGTTGGTTTTAAAGGACCTCTGGTGTCTAAATGCCCAATTCTCATTCATTGTTCTCTCCCTTTTGGTCTTACCCTCCCCAGTAGTTTGTAGCAAAGGTTTCCATGCTGGACCTGGCTTGTACCTGACATTGTGGCAGAGACACTGAACAGCAGAAGCAGCTTTTTCTGTGTGTATCTATCCATGGAGATATATCACAGTAGATGCCTGAGTATAAAAACTTGTCTCCATTGTTTGCAGAGTTTTCTATGAAAGATGTAGTGTTTCTTTACAGTGTTTTTTTTGCAATATGGATAGTTTTTGAATTAATTAAAGTAGCTCTCATTGAAGTGTGGTTAGAAGTTGTTAGGCTCGACATGGCTTTTTCTTAAAAGTTTTGCATAGTTTTTTCATGGTTTTTATTGCATTGAGCTTATTATTCTTGTGATATATTAAGTGGTTGTAAAGGGAACTGGAGTTATATATTTGCATGGATCAGCATAAATTATGATCAGTTGACTTATGTATGAATGTCTATGCATAAATAAACCCATATTTTAACATAGCAGAAATAAAGAAAATGGTTTAGCTATCTAGAATACTTAAAAAAAAAAAAGTCATTCTGTAGAAGCTTGATAGTTTTCTTTGTCAGAATTTGATGATGTTAAAAACAAACAAAAAAAAACAGCATTATTAAATGGTAGGACTGAAGATGAGCTTTTATTATGCTTTAATGCAGCTTAGGTCATCGTTGTGTAGAATTGCCTGTTATCCTGTATACACGATGAACAATTTGTTGACTGCAGCTGAATTGTGAATGATTCAGGTTGCTCTCTTCAATTTTTAGAAAATATTTTATATATTAGAGAAAAATAAAATTGTCCTTTCGTTCAAAAAAAAAAAAAAAAAAGGAACAGGGTATCACAACCAATGTGACACAGAAGCTGAATTTTTGACAAAAAAAAAAAAAAAAAAAAAGGAAAAAAATCCAATGAAAAAATACCTCACTTTATATTAAAACTACAAAAAACAAGCAAATAAACAGAAACCCAGCAACAAAACAGAGCAAAAGCTGCTTTAATCCTCCTATATAATTGTACTAGTTCAAGAACCCTCTGCTTTGTTCTCAATCACTGTTGCCCTAGCTGTTGTGTGGAGGCCCATTGTTCCTTCTCACTTCTCGCTTCATCCACACCTCTTGCCCCACAAGAATGTAAGTATCTTTCAGTCTCTGTTGAATTGCTCTATTACCATGACATTTCCTTACAGTTGCTGTCTCTTCAAAATTTCATTTTTTTTGTGTGTGTGTGGCTTTTAAATACTCTCTTAGATAATAGTCATGCAGAAAAAAAAAAAAAAAAAAGTTTCTGGAGGTTACGTTATTTGCTGAACACCTAGATAAGCACAAAACTAATTTTAGTAAATTAGATAAATTAATGCAACTATGCTAGACATGTGCCTTGCTCAGCAGATGCTTTAAGAACCATTAGTTGCTGAAAACTTCATTTGATATTTGCTCAATCAAGGTTCAAATTACAGCTACTATAAAAATTGGTAACTTTTTGGAAAGAGACATTTGTCATGAGTTTTATTTTTTGCATAATTAATACTGTGGGTCCTTGGCACCCCCTCCTGGCAAAAACACTTCTGTTTGCAAATGAAGAAGGAAAGGTCTAAGGGTTCGTGAGCCAGGTAAAAACTTAACTAATGCTAATGAATTAAGTCCTAAATAAATATATTTAATCTGCTGTTTTTATTTTCAAGGTCTTTTGCTCTTTGGACTTGCTGTATTTTAATACGAGTAACTTAAAACCACATATGTAAATGTCAAGGCTTTATTTCATCTTTCCTTTTAACCATGTTACTAATGAGGCAAATGGCTGTAAAACTGAGAGAAAAATGTCTGCTTGAATTTATTTAGAAAAATAGAAATAAACAAGAACATTTTAGTATGACATTAACTGCAGGTATGGTTTTTTTTATTTAAAATGTATGACAAGTTCCTTACAAAAAATCTGTACTTTGATGATTTGGGAATACCTTGCATCTATGAAGAAAGGGAATATGTATATGTCTGAGCATTGCCCACGTAGTAGAGTCTTTAAGGAATTTGACCACAATTCTAGCAAAAGCTGAAGTCATGTAAGTCATGTCTTTCTGAAGGCTAACTACATTTTCATATATATATTTGTATATGTATTTACAAACAGTCACACATTTCTAAATGTTTCTATCCACATTTCTAGATTTCAGCTGGGAAACTTACAGTGTCTAATGTCAAGATCTGAAAAGAATGGTGAAAATATTTATGCAAAACAACTGTTTTAATAGCAACTTTTTACTAGCAGTTAAAATTAGATTGTGTATTATTTTGCAAGACTGAGCATTCTTTTGTTGTCGTTCAAAGATGAAATTGATATAAACGTTCAGATCCTGTTATGAAATGATAGGAAAGTCACTTACTAGCATACTTACAAAGGCTATGTGCTGCTTCATGTTTTGATACCAGAACTGTTTTTATTTATCAGGGTCACTGGTGAGCAGAAGCAATACAGTATTTCTCTTCACATAAGAATTAGTTACCTGATACTCTTGAGTGAAACTATATTTTTCAGAATTTGCGACTACGCATTGTATTTCCTCTTGAATTTCTCAAACCACCACTGTAAAATGTAATAGTTTCTTTGCATTTCCATCTAAATTGTTTAATTCAAACTATTCTTCAAATAAATAAAAAAAAAAAAGAATGATTAGTTTATCTGAAGGTATTGTGTGGAACTAATTTCCATTTTCAATTATTAATTTCTAGGTGCCCACTTCACTTATTTAATGCCTATCCTCTTCTTCAACTTCTTCTAAGTGAAGTGGGCTCCTAGAAATTAATAATTAGACAAAGTTGAAGGAGAGGATAAGCATTAAATGCACAGTGTCTGGTTTCAAAAGTGATACTCAATATGAAAGGATTTTTCTGCATCTTAGAAAAGGGAAATAGACAATGCAAGCAGTTTTGGAAAACAGTGAAGAATACCTTTTTGTATATTAAGGTTGAGTGTATTCAATAAAGGTTTTGTGAGCTCTAGATAGCATGAACATTTACACATTGAAGCAAGGCTAAGTTGAGCATAGAAGAAGTTATTTCATCATATAATTGCTTAGTGAAATGCAACTAATGTGTCCTGGTATTAAAGGTATCTTTAAAATTTTAAGTATTAAAGGTTAGGTATTGCTAGCCCTGTGTGGGAATAGCTACTTGGCTGCATCTGAAAGATTCATCTTGCTAGAAAGCTAATTACTTTTTCATATATATATTACTTTTTCATATATGTATTTACACACAGTCACTCAAAGATGCATACAAATAGGCTTAGGTGTAAATGTTTGATAAGGGCAATCACCAGGATTTTTCTTTGTAGCAGCCTGCAGGGAGCAATGAAGGTAGAAATACGCCCCTCTCATCTAGACTATCATGTTGTTCAACATGTGTATGTGTAACAAAGCATAACTGAATATTCACACTTTCATCTGTTAGCAAATATTAACTGCAAGTCCAATGGCTCATAAAATAAGACTGCTGTGCTTCTTGTGTGAAAATTGCATAGCTTTTGGTAATACAGAAACAGACATCTAAAATTCTTTAGAAACAGCCACCTATGAAAACTAAATACACAGTCAGTGAGAAGAGAGATCAAAATCTGAACCTTTTGCTAAATCAGAACTGGGAAAGATTAGGTACCAGGATGGATTATGGAATGTATGTTCACATAACTCTGAAATCCTGCCCAAAAGCATTGCAGGGAAACCTATATCCATGAATCCTTTAGTCACTTCATATTTTCATATTTACTATCAAAAAAAAAAAAAAAAAAAAAGATATATGACAAAACAGGGTAGAAAATTTGCCTGTATTCATCTAGGAAACTCATTTTAAAGTGTTGCACTTTAATTTCTAGTTTTAAATAACCTGAGTGGTACAGCAGGTGAATATCTTTTGGTAATGTAATACAAATGTTGGTTTTATCTGTGAGACTAAAAATAAATAATAAATATTCTATTCTGTATTACCTCCTTACCACCAAGGGAAAAAGAAGGGAAAGCTTGACTATGGTGAAATGCCAAAATCTCAGAACACAAGAGTTTGAAGAACTGACATGTCTAATACCTTTGGAGTTCAAGTTCTAAGTCAGAGATTGTTTTTAGATGACAGTGAATGTGAATCTAATTTACCTTTTGTAAAATTTTTGCATAAGACTTGCAAAAGACTTCTGAGTCTCTGTGATGATACCAGTCCCTTCAGAGTTCAGCTAAATGGGTAAAAGCAACTTAGCAGCAGAATTTGCTGAACTCTTGCTGCATGGTGCGGTTCCTCAGACTCTTGTATGTATATGTTCTTTGTCTATTTGTTGTATCGTGATGTTTAGTTTCATTTGGCATGTTGTGTCCTGCAAAAATATAGACACTCAGTGAAAGTGACATTGACTTCCCTCTTTTGCAGGGTTGAGTCTCCCTTTTGCCCTATGATGTTTTTCTTTGAAAGCTAGATCTGTTTTTCCAGTGGTCAAGATATGACATCTTAGTTCTGTTCAGATCATTCTCTTTTTATGTCAGTCAACCAGGATTTTACCCATTGCATATGGGTAATGTAGACTCTCCTTTTTTAAAATAAGATGCTTTTTTTGTTGTTGTAGTAATTTTATGATTCATGGTTGATGATATCATGACTCCCTATTAAATCTCTATTGGTAAGTTAGCTGTGAGGAGGAGAAAAGAAACCCACACAGACTACATGTCTGTGGATATGTTCAATATTTTGTTTGGTTCTTACTCTCTCCTTTAATAAAGTCCTTCTTGCAAAAGAGCAATTAAACTCCATTGCCACCAACCCATAAATGTATTTGCATGTTTTCAGGGCAGGTGCCAGTGGGTTTACAGAAACAGAAAAGTGTTGTGTGGAAAGAAAGCAACATTTATTTATTTTATATTGCTTCACAGACTATGGAATATCCCAAACAGAAATGCTGTTATAAGAATTAGTCATAATTTTCTCATCTCTATTTGTCTTGTGAGATAATAAGTTTTTGTTGTTTGTTTTGTTATTGGTAGTTGTTTTCTTTTTCTAGGAAAAAAAAAAAAAAAAAAAAAAGGCTTTCTTGCATTGAATGCCCTGCCTGTGGGAAGTAGTAATTGGATCTGGAGTCTGCAAGTAGATGTCATGCACAGGTAGATGTAGATGTATATTGGCCCCTCCTAGAGACACCTGGCAACTTGAACAGTTTGCATAGCAAATTACCACACAAGATAGGCTGGGTCAGCAGTAGTAGCTGAAACGACAAAGCTTTGGATTTCTCATGTACAAGGTGCTCAGAGGTGTCTTGGTCTGCTTCAGCTTTTGAATAATGTACAAAGCTCACAAGGATTGTCTACCACCACGAGAATAGTAGAAAATGCAAATACAATCACCCTTAATTGCACAGCATTTTCAATTCTGTCTTTTTTGACTTTGATCCTTGGTTTTAAGTTGTTTCTTCATGTGTTTTGTCAAAGAAAATAGAGAAAAATCCTCCTCTGGCACCAAGTCTAGACAGCTGTTAGGTGATACTTCTCCCAATACTGTTCTTTTTGTTTTGGAGTAACTAGGTCATTTTTATTTTTATTTTTTAATTTTTGATTCTGTTATGGATTGACCAGTCAAGGCATAACTGAAGACTTAAAGATGAGTCAAAATAACAGAGATCATTTTTTAAAAAGTCCTGGTAAGGACTGATGATGATTTTATCGTAAGTCTTCAGGAGCAACCCAGTGACATTTCTGTTCGTGCTCCTCCATGTTGGTTCATTACTTAGAAGCTCTCAGTAAATATGAGCAACAAGGAGTATGAGTTCCTGAGCATGCATGGTTTATAAATAAGTCTGTTATACTCATCAATTACACAGACAAAGACCAAAGGGCCAAGCAGACCAATCTCTCAAAGACATTTGCAGTCAGCATAGTTCTCAAGACAGCTCCATGGGGAGGAAGCAGATCATCAGTTTGGGGGTAAGGAGGTGTTATTGTAATCTTCTGTGCAATCAAAAAGATTTATAAGACAGCTTTTTTGTGTAGGTCCTAGGTTCGATATTGTATGTGAAATTATTTATGTAATATATAGCACAATGTCTGCACTCATAGTAGATTATCATATTTATCAGGGTGTGAATTTAGTGGACATCGTGCTCCAGTATCATTGGAAAGGCAATATAGTTAACATGTCTCAAAACAAAACAGGGCAATGCTTTCTCATTTTTATTGGAAAACAAGGACATAAACATCAGAATTATCATGGAGTTACTAATACCCTCTGAATTCAAGCCCTGGTTCATTCCATGACAGTAGTAACTAATCTTGTAGCTACATTATGAGTGCATCATAATGTAACCTACTGTTTACAGTAGATTTATTTAGATAGTTTATAACAATTAAATATAATAGCCTTCTAGATTGTTTGCAGTTGTTCAGAAATGATTGTGCTAACATTACTGTGATGCAGTGGCATTAATCTAGACAGCAGAAAAGTTGTGCCTCAGTATTCTGTTCTTCATGCCATGTATAGCAGCTTGATTATTACAAAAATAAAATTAACATATTGCCAGTGACAAAAAAGGAAAAAAAAAAAAAAAAAAAGAGAAAAGATTGCATACGACATTGTGTTGTACATGTTTTGAGGTCTCTGTTCCATACTGATCAACAGCCACTGCCTCTTTGCCTTGATTAGGTTTAAAAGCTTCCCCTGAGAAAATTCCTGCCTAGGTCAATCATAATCTTTAGAAAATTGGTACCTTTAAGACTGAATATAGTTATTATTGCTTACAATTATAATCATTTTGTTATTAACTAGTATTTGTTTTCTGCCTCATTTGCAGTGCATCTGATGATTTTGAAACAGATCATATGAGGGTAGATTTTTGCCTACTGCTACACTTTTCTTAGCTGATTGTTCCTCCTGTGCCTTGTATCTTATAATTTAATGGATCGTAGTGCACATGGAACAGTGGGGTAAGAGTTGGAGCAAGTCAGAACTGAACTGCTCAGAAAAATTTGTACTGGTATAGATTGTCCTGCAAAAAAATCAAATCAAATCAAATCTTCAGAGGGGAGATCAGAGCTATTCTGCACTACTGGAGATGTTCAAAGCAGCGGTACTGCAAAATGTATCAGACATTATAGCCTGCAATCCCTATTCATGGGAGCTCACAATCTAAATAGGCTAAAATGTAGGGAAAAGGGATATAAAGCTGCTTTTCAATACAATTCCATAAAAACTTCCCTGAAATTGTCCAGTAACACATGTGATCTGGATGGAAATTTGTAAGTTGTGGAAAAGGATATGGCAAAAAGTCTGTATAATAGTAACTACGTCACTAGTGGATACTCTAACCATCTAAAATTCACACTTATAAAAGCTTTATAAGCCAGTTTCCTTTTTATATTATCCAAAATATGGTAATTCTCTTTGGTTCTGATATGTCTGCATGACTTGTAAGAAGGACATTAACAGAATAATCAGTCACACCAGTGAAATTTATTAGGTCTGTTTTGGGTAACAGTCCTATCTTGCATTTTATTTGCTTCTCAAATAAATATGTGTGAGCATGTTTGAGTTAATTTCCCTTATGCCTCTTACACAGTTTAATGCCATCGATAAGAATGGCAGCTACTAACATTTTACCTTGCTCCTTTTCCAACATGTGCAAAATATCGCTGGAAATCCATGTGTTTTTTTTTTTTTTAAATGTATTTTTTATACACTGGAACCCAATTTCACATATATGAAACGGTAAATCAACACCTAACTTGCTCATACCAAATATGCCTATGTATAGAGTATTGTCTCAGGCAGAGTGGTGGTCTGTCTATCATGTTTACCATGCCAGCAGCCTGTGAACAGTTTAAGTCACCGCAGCGTCATCACTTTATTCAGTAAAGTTATGTTGAAGGTTGGAATTATTCAAGTCTCAAACTGTAGGAAGAAACAAACTAAATGGCATCATAACACCAGTTTATCACAGAAAACGGGAAAAGCCTCTCATTTCCTGCAACAAAATGGAAACACCTGAAGTGTTTCTGTGGCTCATTGCAGCATGTGCCCCATGGCTCTTGGCTGTAGAGGAGCTTTGATATGGACCAAGAGGTTTGGATTGCCACCATGCAGCTTCTAACTGGGTATGAGAAACAACTCTTCCTGTATATGTCTATATGGTCAGTTCTTCTGGATGATTTTAGAAAGTATCTTCTTACCAAAATGAACTTTTTCTCCTGTAAGTGGAAGAAAGAAAATAGCAGTTATACTATTGTTGCATCAGCACGCAGAACACGTAATCTTAAGTACACCTTGTTCTTCAGTGCAAAGCTGCTTCAACTAAATGAGATTTTGCCAAGGGAAAAGGGCAGAAAGGGGTACTCATGTTCCATAATGGTGGGTATAAGGATGATCTGGCAATCCCAATTTAAGTCTGTAAGTCCCAGGGGTATAGTAAGTGAAATCATAGATGGCAAGAAAACATTCGTTTGTTCAGTTTGGACCTGAATAAAAGAACAGACATTACACCGTGACTAAAAATAACACAGTCAGTGTCTCTGATAGAAAAAAATGCATATATCATGACTTTGGAGGATGTTAAACAGTAGAGAAGATGCCAAGCCAGGTCTTTTTCTACAACAATAATTCAATGACCGCTGCTTTGCAACATATTTTTTAATTGGTAAAAATGAATTGTTTCTGAAGTGGAGCTATTTGTATGATTTTTCACATCTGTGAACCCAAAAGTGGTAACAAATATGTTAGGGAATGAAATGAAAACCAAACTTGTTATCTTGACATGTGTTGAAAAGCTGCAACCAAATGTGTGGATGCAAGTTTGATTTCAATTTCTTCCTGTACCAAGCTAGTTCAAATAGTATTTACTTATCAAAGGAATTTCAAAGATCTGCTTTTCCCATAATTGAAGGCAAAACAAAGTTTGTGCATGTGTGTGTGTAAAAATTACATAAAAATCATTTTTAGATGAATGATTTAATGTAAGATACCACTTATTTATTTGTTCATTTAAGATCACTTGCTTGTTTTCAACTTTGCATATGGGGCAGTGTGTTCAGGAAACTCTGTTGTTTTTTTTTTTTTTTTTGTGTCTGTGTGTATATTTATGTGTGTGTGTGTATTTATATATATATGTGTATGGGCATGTGGTATGAAGACTGCCAAACAGTTTTGATTGATCTATTTAGCTTTAAGCTAATTTCTCCTCATAACATTTATGTATGAGTACACACCGTACTGATCTTTGACTGAAGGTTATAACCGCTTGTTAACTGCTGTTTAAAGTGACTATATCAAAGCCATTTAATCTGTGTTTGCAGATTGCACTCCTCTAGCTGTGTCCTATATAACAAAACAAGTTATTGTCATTTCCCCGTTGCTATGTGTTTTGTCTCACTGCATGTTCCAACATAAACTCAGGACGAGGAGAAATACAGTTGCTGTCTGTGTTGTGGGACCTTCTGGCTCTTCCCAGGATGAGGTTGAGCTGTGAAACAGTCAGTGCCGTGCCAGCTTAGTAGTGCCTGGAACTGGAGAAGTCATGGTTTGATCTCTGAAGAGCAAACCAAAGTAAAAAACAAAATTGCTGATCAACTAAGAAAGTAACTTTTTGACTTTTTTTTTTTTTTTCTGTATAGTGTATAGGTGATATTATTTGTATTAACAGTTATTAGCGAGAAAACACATTTCGTCTAGAAATTTTACTGACTAACTAAGGAGAGTTGTATGTGGCCATGGTTAATTTGTGGTAAGACAGGAGACGGAACAAATGGTGAGAGGCAAGCCCAGATGGAAAAACATCTTGAAGCTTTTGAAGAATTAATTATCCAACTAATTAGCTGGCAGTCTCACAAGAAGAAGGGATGGAATTTTGCCTTGTGCTTAGGAAATGAAGAGGTCTGATGTGTTGAGATGTAGCTATCGGCTGTGATTATGGTGGAGTCATTTGGTTAGCCAGACTATCTAGAGGAATCCTTAGAACCATATTTGTTTCTGAGTCAGTAAAAATACCTTTCTGCAAAGAACAAAAAGTGAAAGTGAGATGTCTATTATGTAGAGTGTTGGGCTCTGAAGACACTTGTGGTAGTCCAAAGACTGATGAACTATGTTTCCTTGCCAAGGTCACACAGGGATATGGCTGCCTGAAGATGCTTTAGGTCTTTCTTCTGTTTTATTTGTTAGTTATTAGTGACTTCAGCTATCATTTCACATCAGGTAACGTAGAAACATTAGATTGGGGATGTGCAAACTTGCATCCCTTAGGTCAGCTGTACTTTGTCGTGACTTGTAGACTGTGGCCACACCACACTAAGAGGTGTGACACAGGCCAAGGCCACGGATGTGGTACAGAGTTGGGGGGAGTTGTTTCACCTTCCGTGAAGTGTGTCATGAATGAGTATAGTTGCTTCTAGACCCTAGATGGGTCCTTTTTGTATTGGGTAAGAGCAATGGAAATACATTATACCAATAAGGTTAATGTCTGTATAACCTATTTTAAGAAGCTCTTGCATGGCAAGCTACCTTATCATGTTTACAATAAGTTTATCATTGCGTGTGTTAGAGAAAGGACTAATGCTAGGTTGTTAGGTCTACCTCCTTAACCTCAATTTTGAGAGGGATTTTTCCTCTGCTAGTTTAGTAGCTTTTCTCTGCGAGCAAGACTAATGCCTGATTCCAGGGAAGGAGATAAGTTTTGTCAGCCAGGGCTGCAGCTCTGAGATATGTTTCTCTTCCAACGTGAAGAAAATGGCTTTTGCTTTTAACTACGAATCTGAACTTTAGTGTCTGGATGAATTTCTAGGACACATATCTGAGAGTGACTCTGTCTCAGCTGCCAGGGCTAACCATCTGCTGGCAGCTTTTGGTGGAAGAGCTGCTCCCCCTTGCAGAGCTCAAAGCCCTGCTCCACTCACTGCTTATGTGCAGAGTAAGTGATCGCACAGCAGCCTCCACAAAGCTCTGGGCAAGCTGCTGTTGAAGCCCAACTGGTGAGTGAAAAGTTTGTCCTGCTGCTGATATGCTACCGTGGAGTCAGGGGAGTGATAGAGTGTGGATAAACCTGTGCAGAAAGCTTCAATGGAGCACTTAATGGGAAAAGTGGTGTGTTTTTTGTTTTGTTTTTATGTAATTTACCAGCTTTTCTCTGCCTGTGGTGTTTGAAACACTTAAAGACACACAGGGGTCTGTCCAGCTACTGGCACTGGGTTTGCCATTCAGCTGGGTGGCTGGATGCCCCTGTGTTTTCACAGCTGTCTGCCATCTGGAACTAGCTGCTTGGACTGGGTGCTCCACTTAAGACCTCAGGCTGAAATTAAATCACACAATTGTGAAACGTGGCAAACAGCAAATAATTGTTTTTGAAGAAATTAATTTAGATGAAGGTTTATGAAAGAATAGCTTAGAGGCTGTCAAATGTGGAAGAAGGGGAAGGATTAGTGCCATAGGTAGAACATCAGAGCAAGCAGAGCCTCTAATTCTTCACAGTCAGTAGAAATAAATGAGATCATTAACAAGAATTAATCTCTCACTAATCCAAAATATTCTTGCAGATGTTTTTTGTTAATTGGAAAATAGTTATTGAAATAAAGAAATGCTGGTTTTATTTTTGTTTTTATAGAGATTTATGTGATTAGCTATGACAAATCTCTAGAAATAAAAGTCCTGTAATTTTGAAGACAATAGATTTTTATATTTATTCAAATTTACAGCATTATTAGAGGGTCTTAAATAAAAATTAATTTGAAATAGTTTTAAAATACTTGGGAAGTAGTTGGTGAAGAGAGGAGGTGTTTGTTTGTTTTTTTTTTTTAAAAAAAAAAAGTGTGATAATAATTTCTGTCTAAGATAGCATAGCCTGGTTCCACTTTGTGCCTTTTTCAATTTATTTTCTTATCGTCTTGCCTAAAAGCTGTGAAAACATTTTGGGCACAAAGCCACTGATGTATTCATGAGAGTACCTGTCTGGTACACAGTTAGCAACTCCTCCTTTTAGTAATGTTGGAAGATTCAGTAGTTGCAGTCAACATTTTAGCACTTATGATGTAGTAATTAGACTTAAGTGTATACTAAGAAAAGCCATTTTACTTTTACTTGTTCCCAGATCTGACTGGAGATAGCCTAACAAGGGAAATTTTTGGTTTGGGACATTGCTCAAAACACCATGTACAAAGTGATGAAGTATGTGAAGTCCCTAGCCTCAAAACATTTGGGCACATGGTTAGTTTTACTTCCTGGAGTCAGGATATTAGGCACATGTATTTGCAAGATTCTGGTCCAAGAATATATATATAGTTTGATCATTAAGTCTTATCACAGTGTTGTGATTTGCTACGTACATTGCTGTACTTGAGAATTTAAGCCTCTGTTGTAGGACAAGTACTAGTTTCAGTTCTTTTCCAGCTTGTTGCTTTCTCTTTCACTCAATTTTAACACCTGAACTTCAGGAAAACGCATCATAAATTCCAGCTCCTGTATATTGCCATACTGCAACTAATCAGCAGCCACAGCTGCCTCCTAAAAATAAAAATTTACACCTAGTCTTTGTGTTTTGAAGGAAAAGCTTTAAAACATTCTAATGCAACATAAAGTAGAGCTGTAAGGAGTTTTCTACAGATACTGTTTTCACCAGAAAGTATTGAGTTTAAATTGAGAAAGCAAGAATTAAGAAAGTAAGAAGTAATTGAGAAGTCTAAAATGTAGGAACTAGAAAAAAAAAAAAAAAAAAAAAAAAAAGCAAAAACAAACAAACAACAACAACAAACTTAGGTGTTTTAGGGGAAGGGGAGAGTTTGACAATGCTGTTTAAAGACTTCCTCTTCTTCCAGGCTCTAATGTAGATTTTTTTTTTGCACAATTCAGATGATGAATATTTCCATTTCTACTCTTAGTTTTTGTACTCAGGACAATCAACATAAAATAAAATCAGTGACCTGGTAAAGCCATAACTGTTATACAATTGCTTCTTCTTATGGCTGTTTCAGAAGGACACAAATCCAAGATGCTTGTCTGCTGGTCAGTGTTGGGTGTCCAAAACAAGCAAGATATGTTCACGTCTTATGAACAAAATTAATTTCAAGTAGTGATACATTACAATTTCAGTGTTTCTAGAGTTATATGTGGCATACCGTATAAATATGGTTGGACTTGACGATCATTGTGGATCCCTTCCAACTTGGATATTCTATGAATTATACTGGGAATTACTGTACAAAAGTAATTCCCCATAAGTGTGCCTTTTCACAGTGCCTTAGTTGGCTGCATTGCTCTGGCAGTAATGTAAAATGAGGGATTGGTTTTCATGGCTATGCAAAGTCTCTGTAAATACTTGTTATTAATGAATCCATAGCTTGGATCTGCAGGCAGCAAAGCAAAGAGCCTTGCAGGCCATTACTAGTAGTCTTCATTGTAATGTTGTCACTCCTGTTACAGTTCCGCTCTCTGTTTTCCTGCACTAGCACAAACTGACAATTTAACTTTGAGTCCTTATTTCCAAGTGTTGAAGGATAAAAATAATTACAGATAAGTGCTTTGACACGGTCAGGAATGGAGACAAATGTAGGCCTGATTTCAGGGGTTAGTCAGAGCTTTTTTGGCTATGCGCATGCAGCGATTCCTGTCAGTACAAGTTGTACAATTTGTAGGCTTTAGGTGGAAAATGGCACCTCCAAAATATAACAAATATTCAAATTACAGATGAGATTGACTACCCATAGTGGTGAGTCTTTCTAAGATGTTTTTACAGCCTCAAGCATGGGCATATTGATCTTTCAAAATGCTGCAGGCAGTGCAGAATCATACTTGCCAGTGCACCAACCCTAAATCATTGATATGGATTTACATGATGTTTAGTTATGTAGAGATTGTATTTCATAAAATGTTTTGCAAAGGGAATATAAATTCATCATTTTTTAATGTAAAATGCAAGTAAGCCATGAGCTTGAGGATTGCTACGGAGAGAGCCACTGGAGGGCTTTGGAGTTTCTAAAGAACTTTAAAATGTTCTAATCCATATGTTTAAGAAAAAAACAAACAAACAAACAAAAAAAAAGTTATTTGGGGTAGCTTTCAAAATTGAAAGAACATGTGCTACAAGTGATGGGGAGAGATAGGAAATTTTGGGTGACAGAGTTGACTCAGAGAATTGTGGGGATATTCAGAGAGTGGCTGAGGATTGGTTGAGGATGGAGACAGTCATTTTATGAAATGAGTGGGAAATAAAGATGAGGAAGATGGCAGTCAGAGGCAAAACAGTGGGTATTCCTTCTGAGATATTTACTTATCTGAAATGTGTCAAATGTAATTAGCAGTGCCTGCTAACTAGCAATAACAGGATTAAAACCTCTACATGGTTCAGTCATAAAGCAAGTAGTTCTTAATCCTGTACTTTGACTGACAATGATGGCTTTAAATGAATTTTTTTCAATGCAGAGACTAGACGCTACAAGTATGTTCACCATTAAAAATATAAATGGCCTGAAAAGGTGGGGGAGAATAAAAATTATACTTCTAATCTTCAAAAATTGATTAGATTGAGCTCACTAGTTAGAGAATCTGAAATAAAATAGAATCATTTGATCAGGTCAGCATTTTTTAATCTTCTGAAAACAATTGCTTATATAAGAAGAGATTGTCAACTGTAAGAAATCTCTCCTTACTGAGCAGTGGCCAATATAGTGGTTTCTATTACCCACACTATCTGTAATTTAGTCTGATATGGATATTTTTAGTTCACTTAAATAGCAAGTGCTTGGCTAAATTATTTTATTTTCGGGGGCTAAGCAATTAATCATGCCTTGTTATTACTTGTATTTATTCCTTTTATCTCAGGAAAACAAAACATTTTTACTGTGGAAATATACATTGACAAGTATTTGTCAATATTATTACAAAAACCTGTTATTTCCAGAGTTCTCTAATCCTTGTTTTCTCTTGGCATTAATGTGGCATCATATGTCAACTTCCCATAAATTCTCAACGATACCAAATACTGCTTATTAAACTATAAATATAACTCCTGGTCGGTACAGTTTAGATTATTCAAACTGGATCGACTATTTTTACTTTGGTTTTGAACTCACTGCAGAATTTTGAAATTCTGACAAAAAATGGTCCCGAGTCACCCTTGATTCACAGGAGTTTTGAAAATCATTGCATCGCTCATGGGATGAAAAAAAAATCAGCTTTCTGGCTTTATGCCAGAAATCATGAAGTGGCTACTAGTATCAAGAAATGCCATTAGTTTGGGGACTCAAATGAAAATCTATTTCAGATGGTAATTTAGAATAGAATAGCAGTAATAACAATAATAATACTTAACTCTCTGGTTAGTGTTTTCCTGTAAGTCATTTATCATTGAAGTATGAGAGGATAATAAACAATTAGGCTTTTAAAATGTTCTTTGGTGTACATAAGTTTGAATTAATAAGTTTACTTAATATTAGCTGTCCCTGAGACTCCGTATGTCAGCATACGTTGGTGAAATCATGGTATAAGAATTTTGTATTGTGTGTTGCTTCTCTTGTGCTGCTAGCTGCATTTTCTAAGCGTGAATCAGGTTTGGTGTGTAATATGGGTATTAGGTTGATTCCACGGTTAAGCTCTGCGTGTGGCCATTGTAACTTCACAGTGAAGAAAAAAATAAAAAAAAAATCTAAAAGCCTCCAGCCCTGACATGATTATAGCTGAAAGAAGAATCTAGTCACAAGCATTGCAACAGAGGAAACCAGGAAACTGAGGAATCAAAAGGTTTGCTAGCTGACAGGAGAAAGGTAGTGATACAGCTGAGTGTGCAATTCATCTGTGTGATCTTCATCACAGAATCTTCATCACTGCATTATTCTTTCTGAGAAAATCATTGACTTTTTTTGTCATCCTTATGTTCCTTCCTAGTCATACCTTCTCTTTATCTTTCTCTTATTGCACTTCATTGTGGAGCTTAGAGCTTAGTCTCAAAAAATGAGTAAACTTGAAACCCAGGTTAATAGGGGAAGAAGAGACAAGGCCGAGAAATATCAACGAATGAGGAAACGACATCTATTCTGTAACTTGCAGGAAAAAGAGGAAGAGTCTGCACTTCAAAGTAAAGTGCAATTTTGTAGCACAATTGAGGTAAAACATTTGTATTTGTGCATCACAGTCAGAAGTTATGTCAAGAAGTTGAGAAAAGTTAACAGCAGTGTGCAATTCATTTCTGATTTTTTTCAGTAAGTTTCCACACCATGATCTGGTGCAACTTAACATTTATGACGTATGTACTGTGCTGCATGTATTTGCAGAACTGTGTCTAATTTCATGGCTAGAAGGACAGAAGATTTTATTAAAGTAGAATTAATGGAAAATTTCTTTATCTATTCAACTGTTACGCAACTTGCCTCCTATATGATTCTGAAGAATGTAATAAAGTTTCTTAAAGTTAATAAAAACATTTCAACTGGGAAAATAATTTCAAAGGAAGAATTTGGCCTGGCATAACTATTAAAAGTTTGCTTAGTTTGTCCAAATTGATAATAAAAGGAAATACGAAGTCAAAGTCAGAGGAAACTCATGATGAATTATTCTGTAGTCTGTTCTGAGACTGAGGAAATTGTGTATTGCTTGCTGAACATTAATTTATATCTACCAAAATGTTCTTTTTTCTCTCCATGCCTCTTACCTCATCCAGATTTATATTTTTGAAAATAACATCTACTATCAGCCTGATGTAAAGAGTAGCTCATTGCGTCTGACATCCTCGGGAAAAGAAGGAATTATTTTTAATGGAATTGCAGACTGGTTATATGAAGGTAAGATGGACAAATATTTAATGTTTATTAAAACAGATGAGAGGTTCTTGTACAGAACCTACAGCACAAATCCATTTATTTCAGAAAATGCTTTCTAAGGTTGCTTTTGCTTCTTTGACTTCTAATTTTCTTGCAAGATTGCCTTTGTATCTGTTCATTCTTTGTATCAACTGGTGTTTTGCATATAACAATATTTTATGAGAAAGACGAATTTATTTTCGAGCAGACTGTAGCAACTATATTATGAATACTAGGTAGCATGTAAAAATGTTTCAGTAGTGAAATCTCAATGTGTTGAAAACAGTGGGTTTTTACTACTGACTTCAGTGGGTCTGGCATTCCAAATAGAGCTAATCAAGTAAAACTAAACATCTGCATGTTTTGCTTATCTAGAATAACTCCATTCATACCTTTGAAGCTATTCTGGGTTTGCAACACAGGTAAGGAGGGGAAGGACTCAGTTTGATGCTTGTGTGAACAACACTGCTGATCCATTTGCATTTAAAACATCCTAAAAGAAGACACAGAAGAATCGTAGCATAGAATCAGAATTGGGTATGTGTTCTCTTTCCTGCTGGATACATATCAGAAAGTGATCAAAGATGATGTTGTGTGGTGCCTTACTTTCTTATAGCAGTGTCTCTCCTTCAGCCTCGATGTGCTGTGCATGACCTGCAAGAGGCTCTGCCTCAAACCAGGCAGTAGGGCTGCACCTGTCTTTAAGGTGCTTGAATCCAATTGGAGTGTTCTGACAAGATCTGAAAGCATCATTACCGTTACCTCAGCAGTGACTGGTGCTTTAGCTTATAGCAAGCTGGGATAGACTCCTGTAAAATCTGCTGTTGCTGACAAGCAGTGCCAAAATGCAGTGGATATTACCTCAGAATATCACCTCAGTCTGTGATATCCTCTGGCTTCTGAAGATATCTTCTGTGTAGTACGCCAGGATGTTTCTCTCTGCACCTGAAATGATTTTAACATAACAACAAACAAATAAATGGGAGCAGATTATCCAGCTAGATAAAAAAGATCTAAATTTATACACATTTCACTTACTGTTTCTGTGGCACTCATTAATTTTATAGATTAAATAGTCTATTGTTAAATATTCAGTTACTTCAAGGATATAACTTCTTGTATGTAGAGGTTTGCAGGGCAGAGTGTTTTTTACAAATGGTGGTATGCAGTATAGCGAGGCACTTCAGTGCCTCAAAATTGATGTGTCCATACCTCTTAGCACCTCAGTAGTCATGAGCAGATAGGTCACATAGGCAGTTTTGAAAATCTCTGTCCAAGTAAGCTCTGAAATTAGAATGGTAATTTGCATTCCTTAGTCACAAATGCCTGTGTCTGATAGTTACCTGCTTCCAAGGTTTTGGTGGTTTTGTTTTATCTTTTTAATGAATGTTTTTGAAATGTTTTAACGTGTTGGTGCATTTCAAAATGTAAAGACAAAAAGAACCTTTGGAATAGAAGATAATTTTATATGCTCTTCATGTTTTACAAATCTAACACAACTGTACAAAATTGAAGAATTTACGTCTATGTAGTCATTGACATAGTATATCAGTATATCCCTTTTTTTTTTCTTTTTTCTTTTTTTCTTTTTTTTTTTTTTTTTTATAAGACAAAGTAGACTTAGTAAGAATGGGTGCAACAGGATAACTTTGGGCCCAACTTTGTAAACATCTGGGGGCACCTTTTCAGGGGAGGGTAGCCTGTCTTTTCTGTTGTCCTTTAGGTGGAGGATGGAGCTGCCGTGAATGGCATATTGCTGGTCATTATACAGCTCTAGTCCATAGAACAAAATGTAATATGAGACTCTTTAAAAAATATTCCTCCCTGGTCTGCAAAGGAGCAAAAGGATATGAGGAGGATAATTCAGGCTGGAAGGGACCCCAGGAGGTTACCAGATGCAACTGCTTGGTTCTGGTATATGCCAGGCCTTTTATTCAAGCTGTCTGGAAGGTATGCAGTAAATCCCATCTAAGAATTATACGGAAAGAAGTTTAAGACTTATTTTAGTGGAAGAAATTTGGGTTTTATACAGTTTGGACCTCTCCATTAGTAAGATCTACATCTAAGAACTAAATAGAAACAAAACTAATCTTTTATTTGACACGCCAATATGATGCATTTTTTTTAATTTCAGTTTACCTGTATCATCTAAACATCATCTAAAGGAGGTTGTTGCAGATTTTTTGGTAACTTTATTTGTTTTAAAGATAAATGAAGCTGTTGATAAAACACATGACTTTTGCTTTAAACTGCAAACATTTCATGAGGCACAGAAAACAAAAATGGGGGGGAACAAAGAATGGAAAGAAGAGCAGCAGCTAGCTCAATAGTGGCAATGATGCTTGTCTGAGTTATACTCCTGCTGATTCTCTGCGTGTGCCCACCCTTCATACAGATGTATTTTATTAAATAGTTTTGTGGAGTGAAAGGCTTTAAAACTTCACAGAACTTCTTCAGCTGACAAGAAAACATAAACCTCTTCACATGTACTTTGTTTCATTTTTACCTGTGAACATAGGCAGTGATATGTAGGTCTCATACCTGGCTGATTTTCAGCAAGGTCACAAGCTTGCTGATATTCACAATTCATTCTCTGCTGGTCTTCTGTGTAAAGGGCTTTATGTATTGAGTCAGGGAGCAGAGAAGCATGACCCAGAATATTTGGCTTTGAAGATAGGTCCCAGCTTAATTACAGCTAACCCTAGATACTTCAACCCATTCAGACACTTCAAACCTTTCAGGATCTGATTTGCATCTTGGAGAGTCTCTACTGACATTTTAAGTAGTTTTTGTAGGCTCTTAAATTAGGTACAGAGGAGGCCTCTGATCTGATTAGTACGTTATTCTCAATTAGCTTTCCAGCCAAATTCTTAAAATCTGATACAAAATGCTCACCAAAAAAAAAAAAAAAAGTTAAAATGTCAAATACATTGCAAAAACATCCAAGTCTTTTCACAAACAGAAGACAGAAGAACTACACAGGGTGATTTGGAGTTGGTTGGGAGCTGCTGTATTAGAATCCCAGGAGTTTGGGTGCTGATTCTAAGGCTGTTTCTCTTGTTTCTTCTTAATATGAAATACAATGGCAATAAATGTAAGAAAATACTGCATGACATTTTAAAGAATGACTTTAATTTAGCAATTTAATACAATTTGGATTTTTTTTTTTAAAATGAGATTTTTGATTTTCAAAAAGGTATATTGCAAAAATACTGAAAATACTGAACTAAGAATTAAAACTGAGCCAAAAAGACAAAATATTGTACTTCAAAAATTATTACATAAATACAAGATGAGAGGATATGAAGGTACCCAGCTGCCACAGCTCAGATAAATCAGGTATAATACAATTTCAGTTACAACAGTTAACAATCATCTTTCATGTTTACAATGATTTACTGATGTCAATGAAAGTATTAATTTGAGGAAGGTGGTTGAAATTTGGTATTTTGATATGCCTTGTTATCCAAATATTCATCCAGGATAACGTGAAACTGCTGAAATTGCAACAGATACATTTGAATTAGGCAGAGAAAGAAGAAATCAATACTAACTGAATGAGCTGGGAACTTTGTGGTAGTTATTGTTATGGACCCTAAGGAGATCTGTTTTTGCAGAGGAACTTCTTCATTCTCATATTGCGCACTGGTGGTCTCCAGACGGTGAAAGACTGGCATTCCTGACCATAAATGACTCTCTGGTACCAAACATGGTTATTCCCCGGTTTACTGGAGGCATATATCCAAAAGGAAAGCAGTATCCATACCCTAAGGTAAGATGAGTGTGAGTGCAGCCCCCACCTCCTGTTTTTTGTTCTTTGATAGTATTCAACCATACAGAAGGAGTGTTTCTGGAGAATAACAGAGGCTGAATTGGTTCATGCTGCTTTTCAGGAAATATTAATTTTGGTTGTTTTTTTTTTTTTTTTTTTTTTTTTTTTTTTTTTTTTACCAGTAGGCTTGTAACACCTTTTGCTGTAAAGAAACTATTGGGTGAGGAAGCAGCAGACAGGCTGATTCATAGCAATTTCATCAATGATGCATGGTAAAATCAATGCACCACTTCTGAGAGAAGAGTACAATGTTTGGAGAATTGCACAGAAAAATAAATACTGTCACAACTGCATTGGAGTCACACACACTGTGTGCAAAGTACAGCACAAGTTCTGCTGCACTTATACAGATCTCAGTAAATTATGCTACTATCAATAAATGCAAAAGAGTGGCTTTGGATAAAATAAGCCACAATAATTTTATTTTATTTTATTTTTTTTCTGGCCATCAAATTAAAACAAACAAAAATTAAAATCCCATCACTGAATTTCAGAATAATTAGAGAAGGATTTTTTGATTCGTGTTGGGAAAAGACAGAACTGCCCAGGCAGGCATAATACCTGAAATTGCTCCTTATTTTCTGGGGATTTCCTGATCAGCTGCCTCCCTAACCGTAATTTCTGTGTTAAGTACCAATGCTGATATTATCTTCCAACTTACCGATTTGTCCATATTTTGCATGAAATTTCAGAGTGCCTGAGTACATTTCTGATGGTATATGTAGGTCTGTGTGTGTGGTACTCCTTTGACATTTCAAGGAAAGTTCATTGAGGACTTTAGATAATATTACTGTTACCCTATTCTTGCTACCACATTTTGGAGATGAACCTTTGTTCTTAATGAGTGGAAAGTTAGACTGTAACAGGTACTATGAATAAATAGTATGTATGATATAAATATAATGTGTGCTTTGAAATAATACTCCGAAATAAAGAAGCAATGGTGTTTTCAGAGGTAGCTGACATGGTTTCATAGACAAAAGGCTTGAGTGACAGGGAAAAGAAAAAAGAAAGACATATTTTAAAAAATGAGCTTTGTAAACAATAAATGAGAAATTCCATTTCATTAGCAATTCAGCATAAAAGTGATACACTACTATCTCAGTAATCTCATTAATGAAAAACATTACCTTTACTTAATGTCTCAATTTAATGCCAATCTAGCTACACATTAAACACCATTAATTGGCAATGAATTTTGTGGTAGATGAAAAAGATGAAAAAAAAGTTGGGTCTTTATTATAAAATGAAACCATCAGAGAAAGTTATAACTACGATTAAAAAATGAAACCCATATGTGTTTGTGAATACTGAAACACGTACCTGTGTGTACATGTCCATATGCCCAGACTGTGTTCTTAAAATAATAATAATAATAATGAGAAAGGAAGCTTATATTTTGAATAATCTGTATACACCAGAACAAAGTAGGGTTTCAATTTAGAGTTCTTTCACTTCTGAACAATTTATTATTGTTGTTGTTGTTATTATTATACAATGCCTATGCAATTTAGATTGCCAAGAGGTTGTTCATAGTAGAGGGAAAGGTGTGAATTTGAGAGTTGGCTGCTAGTGTAGGACAACTACCTTCAGCTGCCTGAGTCCATCGTGCGCTGTGTGCACTGCTGGTGTTTGCTCTGTGACCCCTGGGACCTCCCCAGCTGTTGGGACAGAACTTGCATCAAGCCAGAAGCTTGATTGTACTGCTGTAGAGCTGTAGCTGATCTGAGGCCCTGTGAGAGTAACCAGGGCATTATCTGATGTTCTCAAAAAAAAAAAAAAAAAAAAAAAAACAAAAAACAAAAAACAAAACAAAACAAAAAAAACATCCAAAATGACCATCGCTGTGTGTCCTGCAAGGGCAGTGAGTGCACGTCCCATTGCTTTGGGCAGTTTCTGCCCAAAGGATCCAGAACTGCCGTTAGTGGTACCAACTCTCGCCCCATTTTGAGACTCCGATCCCATGTCACAGCACTGCCCTTTACACATGTAAGCCACCCGTACGTGTTCTCTGGCTGTTAAGACACACCGTGGCTGTTTGCAGCAGAGGCAGCACGTTGGGGCAGGACGGTGCTCTGACGGGCAGTCCCATGCCACAGCCACCTGGTGCCACAGCTGGGCCAGGCTTCGGTGCTTCATGCCCAGGATCTGGCCGTGCTCACTGTGAAGGCATGCTTTAGAGGGCCTCTTTACAACTTGTACTCATACAGAAGATAGGAATTACTCTTGGCAGGAGATAGGAATTACTCCCTTGGATGTCATTATGCAAACAATGTACAGTTCAAATAATACAAGGAGCTAGTGGTTGTGTAGTAAGGACTTGATCTGTCAGTGGTTTTCTTCCACAGTTTTGCATCTGTATAAGCTGCTTTCATGTGGAGGATGGCTTTGAAAGACCATGTTTCTTTCAGGCAAATTTTAAAGCTTTTATGAGTGAAAGTCCAAGAGTCTAGTTAAATCCATTTTCTAAACTTTTCTAAGCACTAGAAAAAATACACGTATCTACTTTCTTCTCCCCGTACCACTCAGAAATGTGTACACAGCATTCAGACTGTCTATATTTTGAGAAAAGTCCACTTTCTAAAGGAAACGTGTGGGCATATTTCAACCAAGCCCGCTTGCATTTCTAAATATCCCTTTGAAGAGTCTGATATACAGCTTTGTAGGTTATTATGATTAAATAGGGTTAACTTCCCTTCCAATATTAACAACTTGTTTCCATTGAAGCATGCACTTGTTGTCCCCTATCTCTCAAAGAGACAATGTAGTTGCGTGACTCCTGTGTCTTACACAAAAAAGAGGCTTGAGTGGCAGATGTGGGACTAGCAGTATATTCTTACCAGCCCTGCAGTGCCTTGCTTTGTGTTGCAAGTCCTTTCTCTTCATCTCAAGAACTGCTTAGTAAGGAGCTGTGTTACTGGGAGAAGGATAAGTCCCGGCTTCCTGTAGATCCTCAGGATTTATCAGACTCTTCCTGGTGGATATATATCAAACTGCCCTTGTATTCTCCTTTAGCAACAAGTGTTTTGTTTCTCTTAGAGCTAGCTTGCCAAAACAACAGGGTCCTGAACAGTACCAAAACCAGAGATTTTCTTCTCAGCAAGCCAGGGAAGGAAGTCCTGGGGAAACTGATAATGAAAGAGATGGAGGAAGAGGTGGGATGTTATCTCAATTGGAAGTAGAGTAGCCTTTTGGAAAAAGAGCAATAGGGGTTGGAAAAGGCTTGGCTGCAGGCTGGGTCTGATTGCTCTTTCAGGAGCTGGCTATTCTTGCAGCTGACTTTACAGAACTGGGTCAAACTACTTTCAGCATTGTTCCCTTGCTCTGCACCAGAAGGTCAGAAGATCTGCCGCAGTAAAAGGGCAGTGAGATAATGACTTCACATTTTTATTTGTGTAATTTGTATGGCTGTGATCCTTTTATTTTCAGAGCTTTCTCTTTATTGTAAACATACTTTATTATGTTAATGACTGAACCTATTTAGCTGTCACTGATTCAGTGTCACTAAAGCTCCTATTTTTATTTTTATTTTTTTCAAAGGCAGGTCAAACAAATCCAACAGTAAAGCTGTTTGTAGTTAATCTGTACGGACCAGCACATACACTGGAACTGATGCCACCTGACAGCTTTAAATCAAGGTATTTAATTTCATTGTTTGGTGGAATTTGTGTTTAATTTAACATGACTCAGACTAATTGTTGCCTTTTTACTTCAGCACAACACTTACCTTTGACTGGAATGTACTTGATCTCAGTTCTTGTGACTGGACATAATGATGGTGAAATAAAATACAGATGTATTGGATTGATGCTCCTCTTAGAAAACTCAGGGACCTGGAATTTGCCCACTTCTGATGTCCTGAGAAGTTTCAGTTCTCTTGAAATATATGAAATTAGGAATCCGAAGATATTGCCAAGGGGTCTGAACACTGCCCTGGTTCTGATCTTGTTATGGCATTTGCCTTTACTTGCTGTGTGCCAACTTGTTGCTTTCAGTTTGTGAAATGGAATTTCAGAATGTAGAATTGTACCACAGAACATGTAATCAGGATGTTCTGTCATTTAGAGAGGAATATTCTGAACTTTTTAAGTCTGGTAGGTTATGGAAAGTTTAGTTCCCCCCCCTCAACTGATGGATGCAGGGAGGTGGCAGAGGGTGAGATGCAATGCCACCAGGTAGACTAAAAGAAGGGCTGTGCTGTGCCTGTGCTTGATAGTAGGGTCATCAGGAGAAACTGTGTTTCAGGACCGTGGAGCTAAGTTGACGGTCCCTTTTACTTAAGAGCACTTTAAAGAGGTCTGGCTGTAACTGGTAACTCTCCTGCTAAAGTTACTATCTTAAACTCCTGGTTACCTGTCCTCATTTGAGATCCCTTGAAACTTTTCTTTAAGGGCAAAAGAATTCCATCCTTTCCCTTAGATATATTCCAATTTGTAGAAATGCAAACATCTTGGTGAAATTCCCATTGTGGTTTCAGTGCACATGCTAATGATCTTCTAGCCCTAACCTGTTATACGATAGCAATAATCCAAGAGTTGCTACAGTCCAGGTACAGCTAAGGGCAGGGGAAGTACCACTTCCTCTCTTCTTTCTGGGCATTTTCAGGTGGAGAAGAAAAAGAAATAAGAAAGATTGTCCATCATGAAAATGAGTGGTCACCGCTAGCTAAAAAATAAACAACACCAACACCACCAACAACAAAAATAAATAAACACTCTGTATATAGGTTGTTGTTCCTGTAGTTCCTACAAAAGCCAAAAGATTTTACAGCGCCTGTTCCCAAAGAAATCAGGATGTTAATGGTGGGTACTTATTCACAACCGTTGCTACCAATTTTAAGCTATTTTATCTTTCTTCTGCATAAATTAGGGGTATCCAAACAGTGCAGGAGTAATACAGTAGTGAATTACATCTTGCAATTATTTACGTCAGCTAGAATGCTTACTGATTGTGCTAGTGAAAGGAACTATTTTGACTGCACTGTGCATTTTGAAGTATTTTCTTTCTGTTGATGCACTTCTGCTGAAAAACAGAATAAAATCTCCTGCTGTTTGCTAACACCTCATTAATTAAAGTGCTAGTATAAGATTTGAAAGAGATTCTCTGCTACCAAGGTTAGCCTCTTCACTCTCTTAAACAGCATTAAAATGGTACTTTAAATGTCAGAAGATATGAAGAAGTGAAATGAGAAAGCAGTATGCAAATCCCCAAGGAAAAAAATAATCTTGAAAATGTTATGGTTTCACTTCAGATTTTTCAGATTCATTCTTGCTCCTTAACACGTTGAAAATAAAAGTAAAATCAAACAAATTAATACTGATATCTTAAAACCTTTTTTTGCATCTTGAAATTGAACACTATCTCAGTTTGTGGAATTTCTGGTGTGAACCTGAAGGGGCATCTTCACCAGATTTTTGAGTCCTTGATAAAGGTATTGCAGCAGTTTAATTTAAATAATATTCATGTTCTCTGCTCTCACTGATATGCAGTGATACTCCTTTAAATTTCGGGTTTGCTGCTTTGTCAGAAGGCTGAGTAAAACTATTTAAACCCGGAAAAAAATAGTTTCATCTTCATTTTAGCAATCAAGGTATAACTCCTGTTCTATAAAATTTAGAAAAATAGGTGCAAGCTAGGTATACTGCCAGTTTTGCATTTTGACTCTGGATTTGAGTAACTCTTGGTCACAAGTGACCTGTGTCAGGTCATCATATATAATACATACACACGTATCCATATATCAGTATATATGCAGGTATGAGGAGTGACCTTTGAACAGACCTTTCTAGAGTGGAAATCTTTGGACTCTATAATGGTTGGGAGATTTTTTTTAAAGTATTAGCTTTTTAAATGAAAGTAAATTAATTGTAGAGTCTTTAGTACGCAAGCAATAAGAGCTTTTCACAATCAGATGGAAGGGAACACTCTCATATATAACTTTGTGGATCTTTCAGGGTAGACACATTTTGGAAATACATAATGCATGAATCATCCCCAACTGCTATTGTGGGGCAGTTATACTACGACTCAGAGAAACAATGCAAATGGATAGGGAATGGGGTTTCTGTTATTTATAACCCTAAAAAGTAACAGATTTGTCCAAACTGTGGCAAATTTTTAATTTTATTCTTTAAAGTGTTATTTTGTGGAGAAATTTATTCTACTGTGCACTGATAATATCTCAAAAAGATTGTCAGCCTTTCTTTTAACATACGGTTGCATTCTGTGCAATTTCAGTTATCCCTTTGGTATTTCTATTCCATGTGTACAATTACGTTATGTTTTCTTCAGTAGCAAACATGATTTTGTACTGCATTAGTGCTAGAAAGACAATATAGAAATGAGGTGAAATTTGTGTGTCTTCATATGCCACTAGCTCCTGAAGTTCCAGTTGGAAAGCTAATACTTTCTGCAACAAATCTTGAAAAAAAACACTGTGGTGTGCAAGAGGTCATTTCAAACCACTGTAATTTAGGACACCTGAAGAATCTTAGTAACTGATGATATTCAGATAAAAGGTTGATAATATGATATTAAGAAATTATGATGATTTTTCAAACCCCATGCTAGATTTTAGACCCATCGAGAAGAAAAATACCTTTCTTTTACAAAGTGGAAAACACTAATACTGAGAAAACGTGAAATACCACATTAAATAAGGTGATTTACTAGATTGCAGCTGTGCCTCCACACATGATGAAAAGATTTTTTCTGCTAGAACTGTGCATTGGCTCTCGAAAGTGGAGGTCTGCTGCTGTTTACGTTCTCTGTTCTTAGCCACTGTGAGCAAACTGCATTGGCTCTGCAGTATTCCCAGACACTGCTGACCATGTCATTTTAAAAGGCACTTTAAGAAATTAAGTTAGTCCTTTTTATTATTTTTTTCCAGTAAAGTTTCAAAGCCTAAAAATATGGAGGATGATTCTGATTCCATATATTCCGTTCTAATTTCATATATGCCTGCTTTTAAAGAGACTGAAATATACAGTCAGACCCTTTGGATTTTGTATAGCAAATTTCAAGCATTTAAATTGATTTTTAAGTAATCTTTTATAATGGAACTGGAGACACTTAATAAATTGATCTTACATAAATAACAGTCTTCCAACCCACAATATTTTTTTTCTGTATCTATGCATTTCTAAATCTACAAAATTATTTGGGTATTTATGTACTTCTAGTAGAAATCAGCTTATGAATCCCTAAAGTTTATTATATTTCTGGCAGCGTTGCTATTGAAAAGAAAGCTTATTTGATTCTAACTTCAGGTAGGAAAGATGCAACGGGGCAATTTGTTATTAAGAAAACAGGGTTTTGTTTTCACTTTTTCTTAGATATGCTGTCTAGTCACTTCTTTCAAGCTTCTTTCCCTCCTTTCTTCTGTAACTTAGCAATAACAATGCCTACCTCACAAGGTTGATGTAAAGGATTAATTCACTACTATACCTGTTAGCAAATGTCTCTAATATATTCAGCCAAAGACTGCAAGATAAAAGTATATTCACAGGCTTTTTTTGTTGAAGCTTTACCACGCAGTGCCAAGGTATTTATTAATTGTTCTCTTTCCTATTCAGTGGAAAAAAATGCAAGTTCTGTACATGGGGCTGAACTAGACCCTCCACTTACAAGTGAAACAAGACGTGTTGAACACTCTTGAGCATTGCTAAATGTTTTAGCAAATTGCTCAGCTACCTCCCCAGAACTGTGATCATCTCAGCTGAGATAATCAAAATAAATGAAAAACATTCTATAAGAAAGGGTGATTAAAAAAAATAATAATAAAATAAAAAATTGGGACTTAAGTTTGGCAAATACTTATAAACACTTTTGATATCTAACGTGCTTTTTATCAGTACTGAAAAATGAGTCCAGATTTCACCACATTACAAGTCTTCAAAAAAAAAAAAAAATTAATTGTCATATGGTCAGGAAAAGCATTTGCTTTCTTAGCAGCTACAGTTGGAGATTTTTCTCTCACTGAATAAACTCCATTCCCTTCAGGCCCCAAGAGCTCACCTGTCTTGGTGTGGCAGCACCTCCATGGCACTTGTGAGATGTTCCAGCTCCTCCTGTTGCACTGGCTGTATACATTTTATGTTCCTATTTCCTAAGTGAAAGCTGTACTTTCTTTAGATTGCTTGTCTTATCTATTTGCCTTAGGCTAATTCAAAGCCAAACAACAGATTTAGATATAAAAAGTGGAATTTTATACCCATTTATATCCATAAAATAGGAATATCTCTCAGTCTGGTCAAGGTGTTTTGAAGCTCTTGTTTTTATGCATCACCTGATTAAACCCAGCTTGTAATAAGGTGAGTCCTGTACAAGCTCCATCAGTACTGACTGATCAGTCTGACTTGAGATATGCTCCTGAAGAGGAATGGAAGTTGTGCTCTGAACGTGCAAAGTACTGTAGAGCACCTAGTTAAATGGTTTCAGACTGAGGGTCTAGTGTAGTTTTTATTTCATGATTTGCTTTAGTCCTTTGACCAGAAAGCAATCATAGTCTCTTTAAAGTGATGTTGTGAGGAAACTTTGTATATGTACAAATACAAAGGATCTAGATCTAGTAATCCCTGTCCATTTGTGTATTTGGGCCTGGAGGGAAAGAGAGAGAGAGCTTATTTTCATTACTAGAACAATAGATTAGTTGAAAACAACCTCATAAGTTTGGAGACACAGACAGATAGCAGCTTCCTCAGAACTAAAACAGATTTTGTCCTGAAGGCTTCTCTGTTTATATTCAACTGTAGCAGTCAGTCTAATAAAACATATGATTTTTTTGCTACAACAACACCACTGCTCTGCATGTGTATGAGCACTGTGTCTATGAAAAAAGTTAACTGGGAATTTGTAAATTATAAAGGAATATTACCTGGAGGCAATATTTAATTTCAGGAAGATGTGTTTTGTTACATATATATACACCATACTAAACTCCTGATAAACCAAGTCCTAATTTATTGACATTTGAACACATTTGTATGCATAGTTGATGAGAGGGGAGAAAAAAAAAAAAAAAAAAAAAAAAAAAAAGATTTTTTGCTTTCACTTCAGTGATCACGGAGTTTATGTCAGTAATGGAAGATGATGATATGGTTTGATTTGGACAATTAATCACTATATCAGCTGCATTCTGAATGATTAAATCTCCTGTTTCCTTCCCTCCTTGCAGACTTTTTTGAATGGAACATCTCAGGCTTTGTTTTGTAAAATTTGGTTCTGGGATAATTCAGGCACTGGGGCCAGTGGATGCTGCTTACCTTGTGGATGCTGTCAGTGGTACTGAAGTACAGGGAGAGTGTTGTGGTTTAACCTGGCCGGTAGCTAAACACCACCCAGCCGTTCGCTCACCCTCCCCCCTCCCTCTCTGGGATGGGGGAGAGAAACGAGAAAAACTGAAGCCTGTGGGTTGAGATAGAGACAGTTTATTAGGGACAGAAAAATAAAATAATAATAATAGTATGTACAAAACAAGTGATGCACAATGCAATTGCTCACCACCCGCTGACCGATGCCCAGCCCAACCCCGAGCAGCCGGCGCCCCACCCCGGCTAGCCACCCCTAGATATTGTTTAGCGTGACGTCAGATGGTATGGAATAGCCCTTTGGCCAGTTTGGGTCAGCTGTCCTGGGTCTGTCCCCTCCCAGCTCCTGCTGCACCCCCAGCCTGCCCGCTGGCAGGACAGAGCGAGAAGCTGAAAAGTCCTTGGCTTGGTGTAAGCATTACTCTGCAGCAATTAAAACATCAGCATGTTATCAGCACTCTTCTCATCCTAATCCAAAACATAGCACCCTACCAGCTACTGGGAGGAAAATTAACTCTATCCTAACTGAAACCAGGACAGAGAGAAAGGCAGTTCTTAAAATACATGAGGATATGTGTTTTGAACATATCATTTTGGCTGTCTTCAGGCTTCTGTACGCACAGTCACCGGCCTTACGAAGGTGTGACTGCAGAGGGGGAAGGAGGCAGATACCATTAGCCCCTACCTAGGAAGCCTCCCTTGCTTCACCACAGGCCTGGAGGGACAGACAATTTGTCCGATATTATGAGCAATTTGATAAAATGGAAGCTGACACACATGGATACTTAGTGTGACTTTGGTTTCGGTGGAGGTCTCATAATAAAATACTTGTTATTTTATAATGTGACATTTTAAAGTGATCTCACCTGCCCATTACAGACCTTTTTTTTCTGGACTGGATTCTTTTGCAAAAATATGTATATTCTGAAGCAATTTTGAAAATTTCTGTTTCTGTTGGAATTTAGTGTTGCTTTTAAAGCTGGCCAACAAGTACATGGTTTGTGTGTGTTTGCAGACACGTTACACAAGTATATGTTTCCAGTTGCTACCATTTATGTATTACAAATGTCTGAGAAGGAGGTGCTAACAGAGTACAAATATCCCAGGGGAACTAGGATTGAGCATTCCTGATTATTGCCTCCAGGAACACAGATGGTGGGCATTTTATTTATTTCTGTTTTGTTTTGTTTGTTTGTTTTTGTTTTTATCTCCACCCCTTAGTGTTGAAACTGTCATGCAGTACAAATACAGCTGTACTTTTTTATTCAGTATTTCATGCACTGTATACATATATTTTTAATGTCTAATCTGGAATAAGATTGATATGAACATTTTGTTTTCATTGTTTACTTAGGGAATATTACATCACCATGGTGAAATGGGTAAGCAACACCAAGGCTGTGGTCAGATGGTTAAACAGACCTCAGAATATCTCTATCCTTACAGTCTGTGAAACAACAACTGGGGCTTGCAGCAGGGTAAGTCAGGTTTCTTCCTAAACTTTCTTTTCAAAGTTTCTTCCTGCATTTTGTTTACATGTTCAGAAAAACATTTTTGGAAACCAGTTTGCAGATGCCATAGTTGCAAGCTGAATGTAATTATTCAACAGAGAGAAAATAGAGATGTGAGAAAATTCCAAATCTGGTGAAATGATTTTATGCAATTAGCAACTTTGAGTGACATTTTCAGAATTACTCAGCTTTGTTCATTCATTAACTTCAGTGGAAACTGCAGCTGCTGAACATCATGTGCTATGGATATTGCTAGTGCAGTGGCAAGCTTGTCTTCCTTCAGATATTTTCATGCTGCCTGATTTCTGCTCTCTTCCCCTATAGAGTTTCATCTCAGATCTTTCTGTCTGTTACATACGTTTAAGGAAAACACGTAAAATGTTGATAATTCCTGCAAATTCAACAGCAGATTTAAATAACTTTAAGAAAAATAAAATGGAAAAACAATGGGGATATTTCAGTTTTGAGAGTAATCCGAGCTGAAATACTTTTTGCTATTTGAGTTCAGCCTCATCACATCCTTTGACCCAGACTTTGGCATTTGACAATCCTGCAGCACATCTCTCCATTTTCACACTCACTCTTGCATCTTGAATGCAGCTGGGCACTTTCCCACTCTGAGTCATAGTCTCTTCCCTGAACCAGCTAAAAGTATAAATATTGCCTATCCATGCTAATATCAGTAACAACAGATGCTCCAAAGTAGAGGGTATAATTTGGAAGTGTAGATGTTTATGAGTGATTAATGCAGGTCTAAGTTTGGCCTGTGAGTTAAAAGGCTCTCATCCATGTGCCACTGAAGTAAATCGTGTTAAAGTGTTAGGGATCATTTCTAAGCTTGTAGCTTCTATGCAATACTGCTGCATAGTACAGGTTGCTTTTCCTGATTCAGGAACTGATCATTAGTCCCCAGACCATGGGGTAAGGTTGTGAACATGGATATTTGTTGATTGTATTGCTACCTGGTTCCTGCGAGTCTTCTGTCCTTTATTTATTTATCTATTTTTTAAGAAAGTCAGTTTAAGAAAGTGATTTGAGTGAATCACTGTGAGCAGTTGTTGCTGAAAGGAAACCCTTAAGTGCTCCAAGGTCAATTGGATTTATCTGAAGTAGGTATCCAGGGAGCTGTAATCCAGGACATAATATAAGAGACAGGGATAGAGAAATTCCACTCCAGAAGAAATAAAGTGCAGAGAAGGGCCTTAGAGGTGGATAAGCAAGGCCAGCAGTGCAGTGAGCACAACTCAGACAGGGCTCGTGTTTGTAACCCTGGGCTGTGCCTATGCTGCATCCACTAGGACAAGGTGATGCTCTTGAATTCAGTAGTGGATAAGCAAAGGCCATAATGTGAGATTATAGCCTTCTATCATGCTACTTGATTTCAATTCTAAATATTTCTAAACTTTTTCTTCAACTGTAAACCCTTTTAAAATCATTTTGCACGTTCTCAATTCCAAAAAATGCTGTATAAAACAGATGTTACAGTAGCCACAGCTTTTTCATTTTGCAGGCCATGTATGTACAGATGCTTCTACAGCTAATAAATGTTCATTGCTTCAGTGTGACTGTGACAATTTACAACATTTGACATACATTCTACATTTTTTCTAATGTGTACATTTTTTTTTAGATTGCATGATTTGAAATATGAGCATGACCAGTAAATATATATATATGTATTTTTTTCCTCGTCACTGACACCAAACTACAAGCCATTAAAACAGGGTATTGTGATTTGAAAAGGTCTTGCACTTTGAGTTTGGTGTTGGCTGTTTGCCCAGTTTTGATGAAGAACCTAAAATATATCCAGTTGTCAGATGATGCCTAGAGGTAAAAAACAAATAGGACTGCATGCATAAAGCTTCTTGATCGCTAATCAAAAAGGATTGAAAAAGGCATTCTTAAGTCAGGTCCCCTGTGGTGTTCTACCAAAAACTCAGAATAAAGCAGCTAACTTTGTAATTAAATTATCATTCATTTCTATGTAAGTGCCAAAGAAGAGATGTGAAGATTATAACACAGTAGGAAAAAAAGCATGAAATAGCTAAAGACCTTTTGCTGAATGTGTGAAATATTTTGGGGCCATTTCATAAAAGCCATTTTTTCTCTTACAGAAATATGAAATGCAGTCAGACCTGTGGCTTCCTAAACAGGTACAGTAAAAATGCTGTTCCTGTTTATAATTCACAGAATCACAGAATGGTTGAGGTTGGAAATGACCTCTGAAGGTCATCTAGTCCAGCCCCCCTGCCAAGTAGGGTCCCCTAGAGCACGTTGCACGGGATGGAATCCAGGAGGATCTTGAATATCTCCAGAGGAGACTCCACAACCTCTGTGGGTACAGTTCCAGTGCTCTGTCACTCTCAGAGTAAAGTGTTTTCTCATTGCTTCATTGTCATTTTTATTTATTTATAAGCTATTTAAAATACTTTAAATACTTTAAAAGCTATTAAAATACTTCTAAAGTTTGCTGCTTTTTAGGATCTTTTACAGCTGAGGATTATAAAAGTGACTTTGTAAACATTCAGATGGCATCTTCTTTGGTAGTGGGAATCCCATCACTTAGCGTCACACAAGACGTTTTGCTATTTAGCATGTCATTGGGGGAATAAGATGCACATTTCTAGCAAGCAGTTCAGCCTACTGATCTGAGGCGCCTGTATTGGTTTCAGAGGCAATGTTCTCCTCGGTTTCCGATCTCTCTGCATTGATTAGGCAGGCACTTGGACAACCAGCTGTACCTATCTAAGTCTTAGATGGTGTTGTGGTTTAACAAAGATAGATGTAACAAATCCTTCTCAACACATCCTACATACTCTGCTGATTTTTGTTGTTGGTGGTGATAATTTATTTTATTTTATTGTTATTATTTTATCAAATTAAGCACAAATAAGTTCAAAGATTAGAGGTCATATGGGTTAAAATTGGAAAGAATAGGAATAATATTTCTAAATTCATACCCAGAACAATACATTGAGCTAATATCTCAGCAAATGGTTCCGTTTTCATAGCTTCAGAAGAGCCAGCTAATAAATGGATGAAACACATTCTATTTAAAATACATTTCAGGCTTCATTTTGCAGTGTGCAAATAAGAAATCATTTTTTTTTGTAAAAATCTATGCTTTTATAGAAAGCAATTTTCCTTTAATACTTCTGTATAAAGTTAGACATGGAGAAATGGTGTCAAACAAGGCTACAGTTTATGGCAAGGCCATGATTCAGAATACCACTTCAATGTTTTTTGTTTGTTTGTTTTTTGTTTTTTGTTTATACAACTTTATCAAAACTAATGAGTCATAAGTGTGTACTTGGTAAAGTTTTTTTGTTTGTTTGTTTTGTTTTTTTTTTCTGAGCACAGGCTCTGGAAACCTTTGTTCTCATCAGCAGTAGTAGGATTTATTTCTGTCATTAGTTGCATGCCTGTAAAGGAATGTGTCCGAGAAAACCCCACTGCTTTAGGGGTGAGACTACCATATCTTTTACTGGAAACACAATAGTAACGACATTCATGTGCTACATGTAGCTGTAGCCACCAGGTTGTGTGGTATTATTATTTTTATTTTTTTAGCTTTTGCAGAATATATTTAAAATCTAAGGATTTTATTTCTTTTCATTTGTCTTAAGAGCATGGCAAACAACAAAAGAAAACCAACAAGAAACCTGATGATGTTTTCTTAAAGAGTTTAATGGAAAGCAAGATGAACTAAAGCAATCTTATATTTATAGAATGAAGAACCAGTTTTCTCGAGGGATGGCAGCAAATTCTTCATGACTGTCCCAGTGAAGCAGGGAGGCCGGGGTGAATTTCACCATATAGCCATGTTTCTAGTTCAGGTAAGTTTTTGGTTCAGAGTATTTTTAATATCCCAGAGGTTATGTGGGACTTTCACTGAGAACATCTGACCCGAGCAAAGACTTTGCACTTCAGTAGTCTCAACCTTGGTTTTGTGGATGTATGTGGTCATTTACTCTGTCCAGTGCCGCTCTGTGCAGAACTTCTCACAGAATTAGTGGAGTTCTTTCTCTTTCCTTACAGATGTGCTATGGTGGCATGTAAGATCTGTAAATGAGAGGTACCTCCAAAGTAGTTTCTGGAATGTTTCTTGTTTTGTTTGCGCCTCTATAGCCAAGCAGAGATGTTTTCTTTTTAAACTTGTCTGTCAATAATAATGTTTGATAGCCACAGAAATTCAAGAGACCTGCAGAAATACTTTTTTCTTTTTTTTGCCTTTTTTTTTTTTTTTTTTTTTTTTTACCCTCGTTATATACACTATAAACATATATGTGTAATTTTAAATTTTGGTTGGGAATATTCAGAATTCTGAGTGTGCACACAACAAGAAAGGGAAACAATACCAAGAACTTAAAATGCTGCAAAAATTAGGACCCTTTTATTACCCATTGCAATATTTTCCAGTGGCTTCCACTTCCCAGGGCCACTGCTTCTCCAAAGAAGAATCTGAAAGAAGATAAATTTGTATTATGACTTTGAAGGTCACTGGCATGAAGTTGTGATGACCTAATAAAGGAAATTATGCCCTGGAACAGAACACTCCAAGGCATCTATTTAAATCAGCAGAGCATTAATCCAGGTGTTTTAGCAGAGCCATATGACACAGGAGGGATTATCAAGGTACGCAAAACATCAAAACAGCAGACTTGGCACCAGGCAACTCTATTATCTCCCTTTATGACAATGTTCTGGTGTGAACATTATTAAGTCTGAAATATGTTTGCAGTATACTGCAGACAGCAAAAGAACCTTAATGGAATTTTAACCTGAAGAAGCAAGAAGATACTCATTCACTAGAGTAAATATATTGAGGAAGAATCAGAGAACAAAAACGGGATCAAAGACATGTCAAATTCTATCTTCTAAAGAAAATAGTAACTCAGATGAGACTCGGGTAAAGGTATATTAAAGGAATAAGAAGTTCGCACCAGAACAAAGCAATTTAGTCAATTGGTCATATTTTGGCTTCATTCCGAATATTATGAATAAGTATCTTAAATAATAATAATAATAATAACAATGTAGATCTGATAATTATCTTTCAGCATTCCCAAGGATGTTACAATAAAATTTTCCTTCAACTTGTATGCTGTGACATTTTTACTACTAAAGAACCCAGGAAACTTGATGCTAATTTGTGGAAACATTTAAACAAAAGATTAAGCCAACTCTTATTCAATAAGATAATTAAAAGTACACATACTTTTAAATGTATGTTTTAGTACCTCTAAAATAATGTTTAATGTCAAGCTGATAATTAGGAGTTTAGTATTCTATCCCTGGTAGGCAGAATTAGAGCCCTGAGACCTGTGCAGCTCCAAAAATAATTTTAAAAACTTTATGTTTTGACTACTATAATCATGAATAAACAAGTCTAAAGGGTACCACCTATGTCAAATTTGTATTTAAGTATATAACTGCTTCTAGGAAGGCAAGGAAATGTGATATCTCAGGCAGCAACCATTATTCATCAATGATCAACATTCTGCATGGTAATGGGGCTGGTACAGAGCAATGGAGGACTCGAAATGTGTTTATATGATGTGTTTTACACACTGCATTAATCTGATTGTCCATTATTTCTAAAGCAAACATGGAGGCATAAAAGTTATATTAGCCGTTACACATAAAGTCTGTTGTCCCATCAGATGTTTGTCACACCTTATGAGAGCCACAGTGGCATGACAGGTGCTCTGCAGAATGTAAAGCAGCCACCAGGCCGCTGGTACCCACATGATCACACCTATCACGATGGAGCTCGGTTAATGTTGGTATTCGTCTCATTTCTCTGTATTATTTGGTACAGATATCATCTCATTAACAGAAATCAGCCAAAGTTAAAGTTCAAACTGCAGGAAAGGTGAAATGATTTTACAGACCCAACATGAACGGTGACATAACACATATATAGTGGACATACAGTGACAAAAGTAAATTTTAATGGCTTGCTTTAGATTGATTTAATCATGGTTTTGTTTGTCAGTCTTCAGCACAAGTAGTAACAAATAATGGTCTTTCTTGGGCTGCATTTCTTAGCACTTTAGAAAAGCATGTGTCAATGACATAATCAAAGCAGGTTAGCAGAAGCATCAAATTAAATCTTCTTGCTACTGTTTAAAAGGTTATTGTCTATCATAGATTATTTACTGCCAGAATGCAGAGGGATAGATGTGTATTTTGTTATGTTCAAATGCTTTTAGCAGCTTATGAAATATTTAAAAAAAACTAACCTCAAAATGGGATTGAATCATATGTTATGTTCCAGAAATTTCTTACTTGGTGTTTTACAGCTCTAGAAAGTCTTTTTTCTGACCACAAAAGAAGAATTATAAAGTGACTTTAATGGATCAAGGCAAGAACTTCCTTCAAGCTTCATAAATTATGTATCATGGCTGTAACCTTGAAAAATAACCATGTTTATTAACGCTTGGCTGGGCTTTTTATTGCTGTTTCTTGTTAGATTCTGTGGTTTCAGTATTTAAATATCTCAGTAGCTGCAGCTCATCTCTTTCCAGAAAGGAAACAGTCACTGACAGTAAAGTTGTAGTTTAGTCATTCCTGGAGACGTCACTATTATCAGAACTTTTCTGAACACAGGAGCCAGCATCATAAGCATATGTACAGCACCTAGTACAGCATCCTGAATTCAGATGGAACTTGCAAGACTTGTCATACAGTTACTAGGCCATTTCTTCCTCAAGGATCTGTTAGAAAACAGATCACTTCTAAGGGGCACATTTTTGTATTTCCATTACCAGGCATGTCTCATAGGAGTCCTTGAGTATCTTCTGCTTTCTAGGTATTGCTGTTGGTGGTGTAGAGCTCAGAGTTTACAGGATATGGTTGAGAAATAGAGGTAATAAAAAAAAAAAAAGTCTTTGGCTTTATGACTTTTTGTAGGACATTGAGGCCACTGTGATCAGGTATAGATTGGTGCTCCAGGTTCACGGAGCGTAAAGCCAGAAAGCACCACTGGACCCTCCATCTGACCTCCCTTGTAATTCTGGAAGTTTCACCCAGTAAAGATGAAAGATAAGCTGAAGCATTACCTCTTTTCTTTACAAAGTTTATCTTGGATTTGAAAACCTAGGAGTTTTTATATCCAGGCCTTGTACAGAAAAACACTTTTCAAGCATGCTCATGTTGTAATACATTAAGAAGTGAAGTTTTAATGAGCAGCAACCCAAGCAAGAATTTTACCTTTTTCACTCTCAAGCGCCCTCAGGTGAGCTTCTCACTCTCTAGCTTTCATTGTTTTTAACCTGTGTGTGGTGAGGTGTCTGCTGCTGCTTGCTGCCAGAGAGTTTGGTTTTGCCTCAGGTTAGGTATGCATTGCATCCTGTTGGTTCCTAATTCAGTTCCTGGTGCATATGCTGGAAAAACTGCTGTCACGTTATTCATTAGATAGAAACAATTTATGAGAGGGAGCAAGCACCCAACTTCTAAGGATTTGGTTCAATTGCCAAAATTCAGTGGCTATATACCCTAGATGAAGAGAGGCTTCTGCGGAGTGCTTGTTGGAGCAGGGATTTTGATGAGATGTAGATCCTGTGAACTCCTGTGTCCGTGTTGGAGGGAGGCAGGGAAATCTCTAAGACAGTGCTGTTGGTGCAGCATCTCGGTAATGTTAGCTCACTACAAGCAGACAATGAACATGAAAGCTTGGTGACCACACCCTGGGTGTAGAGTTTAGGCTAGAGGAGTCTGAGTGAGATTCCCCTGCTATGCCACTGTAAAGGAAAAAAAAATAAAAAATAAAAAACTAAGATAAATAAATTATGTGCAGTGACAAGATCCTTAGCTTGAAATATAGGAATTCTATCATCTGTTGGCATATGGGCAACTGAAAGGAAAATGGTGTTGGAAACTGTATTGATATTAATGGCTTTGAAAACTTTATAAACGGGAGAGAAAGGATCCTTAAAGTTCAGCCTGTGAAAATGTGGATTTTGTGAATTAAAGATGTTGTACATTAAAGATTAAAAAGCTCTAATCAGTAATGACATGCACAAACAATCCTGCTAGGCAAGGAAAAATGTAACAAGTAAGACGAAAGTTAATATATTCCATCTCTTTCCAGGCTAAAAGTGAACAGATCAGTGTGAGACACCTGACATCAGGAAACTGGGAAGTTATTAAAATCCTGGCATATGATGAAAATAGTCAAAAGATGTAAGCACTATTCTCTTTGTCTGTTTATAAAAATATCTGAGTTATTAAAGTGGAATCCATTTAACTGGAAATGGTGTATCTAAAATTAAGCAACAATATTTCTTTCATTTTTGAGCATTACCATAAATTGTACACTCCTGAGTACATAAAATGCCGCTGTAAGACAATTTATCTGCCAGTGTATTAGTGTGTGTCTTTATGCAGAGGGAAAAGGAACATACTGTGACATCAGTTGCCTCATTTTGGTTTTTAAATACAAGAAATCAATGCACAATGCAGCAGTAATAACATTTTTGTGGCCTTTTCCTGGGTTCCAGAAAAGCAAGTCATACTAAATTTTTAGTACTTGATAAAACCCCAAATACTTAAGTTTTCCAGCTTGCTTGATTACCACGTGAAGTCTCTGGACTTTGATGATCTGACTCAAACTCTTAACATCAAATGATATGGAAAGCCCCTATACCCCTGATTTTCACCCAGATCATTCAAAGAAAGAGAAATTTTCCCAAAGCCCCTCTTGGTTTTACAGTGGAAAGGAAATGCACCACATAACTGGTGATTCCTGGGAGCAGTAAAGAACTGACACACAACGTCTGAAGGCTCAGGAAGACTTTAGTGAATCTTGGTGAGCCTTTGTATCTATCTGCACACAGCAAAAAATAAATACGTGTCCAACCCTGACTTTCTTTGAAGTAAATGATATTTCAGCAAGGACATTTTGTGGCTGCAACAATGCCTGTCATCTCCAGAGTCACGGGGCGCACTCAGCCTGCAGAGAGATGGCAGACTGCAGGTGAGTTGTCTCAGCCACCTGAGAGGACTTCCTTACCCTCCTTCTGCCTTGCAAGCAGAAGCTTTCTGGGAATGTCATCTGGGACACACCAAGGACTTGCCTTGATATTATTGCAGCAGCTCTACTAAGCCGCTTTCCACCCACATAACCTTGCCTGTAAAGCATTCCCCAGGGTGTTAGTTTCTGTCTCTAGGTAGAAGAAAGAGGCTACAGCTCAAAAAAGGCTTTTGGGTATCACAATGCCTATTGTATTTTATGATATAATTTCAATGTGACCTTTTTCTGCTTCTTGGATTTATATTGCAAACCCTCGCAGTGAAGGAAGAACTTTTTGTTCTGTATTTGTTATGTGCAGAAAGGGGTCCTGGTTGCTACTGGAGCTCCTGGACATTACAGAAATTGAACAGAAACCATGAAATACTATGTTTATTGGTGTTTTGATATGAAGTAATATAACATCTGAAACAAATGTTCTGTATACAAGATTTTAATTTATTCTTGGGAGTTTCTAATGTAAAAAAAAATAATAAAAGATGTCTTGCACCAATCTAAATACCACCCAGATCAGACTGTTTATCAAACTGAATTTAACTTTGTTTATCTTTTGGGGGCAGTTATTTCTTAAGTACTGAAGAATCTCCAAGAGGAAGACAGCTGCACAGGTAAGAAGTACCTGTGGTTGTGTTAACGGCATCTTCATCCCAAGCCACAAGTGCTAAACTGACATCATTGTTGCTTTCGGGGTTGGATAGACATTCATACTATGTAAAAATGAGTACACTTGAGATGTTCAAAACTAGAAAAATGGATGATATTTTATGTTAAAAAAGAAAAAAATATATATCTTCACAAAAAATATTTTAACACTTATGTCTTCCCTAGCATTTTAAAAACATTGAAATAGATGGGCTAAAAGGCAAGCATGTAATATGTCTGTTTTTAAAACTGATGCAAATCTTCCAAATACCAAATACAGATAATATTTTTGGGCTCCAACCATGCAGTTTAAAATGTTTTTTGGAAAAAAAAAAAAAAAAAAAAAAAACACCTCCTTACACAAACCTCAGTGCTTAACTCTGAAGTTAATGGTGGTTTTTATGGTGTCCTGCTAATTTTGTTACTCCAGGGAACTGTTAGTTATTGAAACCCCAGTCTTACTTTGGGTAGGTTTTGGATCCTATCCACATTGACGAGTTTACAGAATGGTAATTCACTCAATCCTTTGAAAACAGGATTTTTTTGTGACATCAGGCACAAAATAAGATGGTGATAGTTTGGCAGGTTTGGGGAGTGAAACAAATTCTGTCACTTTGAAAAGCTGATTCTTGGTTCTTCTTATATTTTGTTCCAATGGAAAATGTTTCTGATGTGTTGTTGTTGTTTTGTTTTGTTTTGTTTTTTCTCCCTTTTTTTCCCCAGTGTATCAACAGTGGGATCATTGAATCGTCAGTGCCTCTCATGTAACTTCCTGAAAGACCAATGTACATACTTCAGTGCAAAGTTTAGCCCCATGAATAGGCATTTTTTACTGCACTGTAAAGGTAGGTCAAATGCATAGCTTGTAATAATACTGTGTTTGCTTCTGAGTTAATGTATTCCCTTGAGAAGCACGTTAGGCTGGAGTCTAACATTTAGCTCAGTAGTGGATTACTCAAAGTTTTATACAGAGCTTATTGCAAGACAATAGGTAAGAATGTTCTGTGTAAAAGCTAAATAAACAAGTGATATCAGAAAGCTCCTTCAATCCTAGTAAAGGACATTGACTTTTAAATTCACCCAGAATAAAAATCCTTTACAAAAAAATATGGGATTTTATAGTGATGTCACTGTGGTTCATAACAACGAGTGGACCAATTAACTTCATTATATTTTGTATTGGGATTGATCTGCAACTATAACTAGTTAAAAACAATGAGGGCCTTCTTACTGTAACACTATGTGTATATAACACTATAACACTATGTGTGTATGGATATATAATGTATATATGTGTAGTATATCTATCTGTACTACTCATCTGTACATGCATGCATATATATATGTGTGTGTGTGTATCTACCAAAAACCAGGTAAGGTTTAATCCACATAGACTGATCCTCTTTATCAACTGAATTGCAATAAATAACTTTCAGCTTTTTTTTGCTAGGTGCATTCCAGTAGCACTAAATGGCACCAGTTCAGAGCTGGTATGTACAAACAGAAAACTAGAGCCATTCCACACCAGGAATTTAATAACCTACACCCAGGAAATAAACACTGATAAATAAGTGAGATTATAAAAAGAGGTTCAGAAAAGCATGAGACAATCAGTGATAAAGTTTATAGCTAGGCCTATCAACCTTGAAACTTGTAGTATTTTACAGACAATGTTCCCCTAGTACTTTTGCTCAACTGGCATCAGAATGAAAATAGTAGAACCCGTCATCTGAAATACATGTGAACATGTGACTAGCCCATTCTATTCACATGCATTTTTCTGTTTCTTTTGCAACTGTACATGGTTTTACACACACACACACACACACACACACACAAACAACAAATAAAATATCTGCCTGCTTCAGAATTTAATCTATTTGATCAAACTATGAATATATATTGGCTAAAATAAGGTGGGTTTTTGTTGTTGTTCTTTTTGGTTTTTGGAGGCAGTACACCTATAATACATAGCTGATCATAAAAAAAAATAAATATACCAACTCTATGGTTTATACATGGTAAAAGCTGCAGCAGAAGTTATAGAACTAATCCTGAGGCCCTTATCTGAGTGAAGACAGCATCAGTAATGAGCTCCTCATTAAACAGAGTTTTTTTTACTCAAGCAGAGTTTTCCCTAGTGCTTGGCACAGTCCCTGGGGAAGGATGTATCAGATTCCTGCAAGAAGGAGAGCTGGTAAATTGGGAAGAGTTTTTTGCTCTGAATCAGCAATGTCCTAGGGCCCAAAAACATAGCTTTTTTTTTTTTTAATTATTATTTTTATTTTTATTTTTTTTTTCCTATTTGTAATTTTTAATTTGTTCCTTTGGTATCAAACCGTGGATGCCAGTAGGAGCTTGCGCATGAAATTCCTCACAAGCTCATGACTTCCAGAGACTTTGGAGATGCCAGCTTTCTGTTTGAGCTGGTAGGACTACAGATCACCTCCCAGGTTAAACCTATACTTCCCTGAGCTGCAACCAGTAGACTGCCCTAAGCTGTGAGTGATGGGCAGGGATGATAAAACACCATCATTATTTTTTTTTTCCTACCTCTAACGTTAATGTGTATTAAGATTATTCAGAAGTCTTCTCTTCTGTTGGCCAGCGCTTGACAGTTCTGGCAGCAGTGCAGCCCCCTTGCACTGCCACAGCTCTGTAAAATGCCTATGATGGTGTGGATCTATGACAGTATTGTTGACAGCAACATGTGCACTTGGAAGCAGTTCTGTGGTAAAGGTAAACCAACTTGAAGAGACAGGTGACACCACATCTACGTGCATACACACTCATTTTCCAACAACAAAAAGCCTGTCTGCATTGTTGCGAAAGCAAGTCTACCCCAGAGATTCAAAAATCCATGGGGAACTCTGGACTGGTTTGATCTGTGCAAGCTTGTTCCACCTTCTGTTTACCCATAAGCATATTTATTAGGGTAATTTTTTCTTCTCAATTACCCTCAGCCAGATCTGTGTCAGTATACCGGTTGTATCCATCTCCAGGTCTCCAGAGACTTTCCTGAGTGAGGTGTTAATTTCTAGTCTGGTAGGAGGAGGACCAGCTCTCAGCCTCACAGTCTTGGCAAGCATCACGCTTTTTTTTTTCTAACCTGCTTGTGGATTTTTCCTTTAGCACTTCATAAACACTGACAGATGTCAGTCTCTCCATTCAACTAAGATAGGGAGTAATTCACAAAGGGAGTAATTGCTTAGTGTTAGTTACAGGAGGTCAGTGGCACACCCAAAGGTGTGCTTAATTCCGATCAACTTTAATGCTTTGAATAATACAGTGCTTTTAACACAAGTCTTTCTCCTTTCTGATTGGCTTTTAATGTCCTTTAATGTATTTTATTTATTTATTTATTTCAAAATCTGACATCACCCCTCCGTTATTTTTTTTTAGGATGGTAAATAGAGGTGGCCAGGAAAATGCCAGTGCTTTCCCCTTCAAAATAGCATGTTCTGAATGACTCTCTTTCTTAAAGCAGAATTCAGAGCAAAAAAACACTTTCAAAAGAAGTAAAAAGAACTGTAAAAAAAAATTAAAATATTTAAAAAAATAAAAAAGTGAAATAAAGAAAAAAGGACAACTGGAGAATTTCTTTTCTTAACAAACTATGGCAGAAAATGTTGATTTGTCAGCAATCTTCCTGTAAGATTTTTGTCAATATTCTCCCTTGAGGCGGAGAATTAAATTGATAACAATCTTCAGTGGAGGCCGTCGGAGGCTGTGAATGGCATCATGCTATTTATTTCAGGTTTTTAAGTTCCACAATTAATTGAGGGAGACAACCTCCTCAGGATGACTCAAAACACGTAAATTAAACTCTCTGTGAACTGTTCTCAAGGTATTTTTTTTTTCGCCAGTGAATATATAAGGAGTTGGAAATCCTAATTTCAAAGGAGGGTCCATATCTTTATCTGCCATAGGGTTCTCAGGCACTTCGGCTTTTCTGCATCATCCTTCCTAGCCCAGTAGTGGCTACCTGCATGTAATTGAAGCTCTTGTCTTACCGAGATAAATCTAAATTTCCTCTGCACAAATTCCATATCTGGGGGAGGTGGGGAGTGGGACAACTCATGAAGTAAGATTAAATTACATTACACCTAGATTTAACTGTGACATTGTTGCTATTACAGAGCTGAGATACTAAAGGAGCTTCTTGAGCAGATAATTAAGTTAAATATGTGATAATTTTTCAACACCTCTGTAGTTTTTCCATAAAGAATATAAGTGGATATTATCATTAATTCAATTTCCCATCAACCTAAAGTTACAGCTTTGGAATGTCAAACTGCTGTATTTTAGAAAGTGCTTTTAAGTGCCTCTAATTTTTATACTCTTCGCTTGATGCTAAACAGAGTTAAAAAGAAGAAAAAAAAAAAAAAAAACCTCCCTCTAGGTGCAGGGAGCAAGACTGCTTGTTGAAGAGGCGGAATGCAGCCTCAATTTCACGCTGTTGGCCTTAACTGTGTACTTCCCAAGAGGCACTGATGGAATCACTGCTGTATTTTAAGTGAAGCATAGGTACAGGGCTTGCAGGATCTGGCCTTACAAGGTTCCTTGTGTTCTCATTCTTTGTTATTTACTGAAATATCAAATACTAACCACCCTACCCTTCCTCTGTTTTTTCTTCTGTCTTCAAAACAGGACCAGGAGTTCCAGTCGTTAGTGTGCACAGTACAAGTAACAGTGGAAGTGAGTATTCCTTATGGAATAGGTATATTTCATTTCTGTCCTTGATTGATTTGGGGACTGTGGAGGAGGAGGGGGAAGATGGTTGCAAGTAAATGAAAACTAACAGATGTGTCATTCATAAAAAGTTATATTATTTACCATTTAACAACATATACATCTGAAAATGATAAGGAAAGAAGGCAATCAAATGGCTAAAACTTCCCCAGGCTTTTCAGATGCATTTTATACTAAGTGTTTATCTTTCATCTTCTATTTACACCTGTGTTTATAAGGTGGCAGGTTGGTCTTCATCCCTTTCACTTTCTATGTAAATTATGCTGCCATTACTGCAGACCTTCACATTTTTAGAGATGATTTTTAAAGTTATAATCCTATTATCTTGAAGTAAAGTACAGTCCTTGGAGGATTGGTCAGAAAATCTGACCTACATACAATGAACTTAATCCTGCTCTTACATTTTTCAAATCAGATCAACTCCACTGACATTTCCAATGATGGCAAATCCAAAAATAAGGCCTTTTTAGGAAGGTATTCAATACTTCTAATTTTGAAATTTTACTCATTACCTTCTGCATATTGACACCAAACTTACAGCCAGGTATTTCCTGTTTGGGATGCATCCTGTTTGGGATGCTTTGTAATAGAAGACTTAAGCAGCTGAGTTTTCCTCACGTAAGGTATTTCGCGAGTGCAGTAGGGGTAACAGCACTACCACCAACCCCACTGTGGTTCCACATAGCATGAAGGTGTGGATTGGAGGAAAGGTTGAATTATTCCATTCAAATCTACTAGACCAATCCTTACCTGTCCCAGTTTCATCCAATAGATTATCCCCAGGATTTTTCCCAGAATCAAAAAATTATGTACTCTGCCTGTATTCTTTTTGTCCTTGCCAGCCACAGATGACAACAACACATGACCCAACCTTGCATGTTGAAGTAGCATACTAATCAATAATATCGTGCTAGCAAGCATTAATTAACGTGTGCACTTCAGCTTTGTATTTTTTTTTAATGTCACTGTTGACAGTATTTGTAAATCTCAGTGCCATGTCACACCAAGGGGAAGGAGTTTTATCCAACTCAGTAAGAGGCAGATACTGCTAAAGTAAAATTAATGGACTTCTGTAGAGCTACTCAGTTCTATGAAGGTACTCTTTGACTCTTTATTATTCGTATCTAAACTACTACTGATAGTGAATCATTGTTAAGAGATCTATGTAGAGCAACTTAAAAGAAATAAAGCAAGTCAGGATAGAGGGATGTTTTTTGCTGTAAAAACGAGAAAGCAAATAATAAGAGAGATAATTTATCTACAGTGTTCCAGTGCAAGATTAGACTATCCTCTTCAATTAATAAAACAATGATTATGGATTACTTCAATTATTTCATCCTCAGACTATAATTACACCATTTTGGTTGACTGCCCAGAAAAGGCATTCTCCTTAGATTGTCTCTTTTTGACCTAAGTGCAAGGTTTATTGTTTAATGAAAAATTTACATTTTGGAAACAAGATTGTTAATTTGAATGAAAACAATAATAAAAAAAAAAAGAATAATTGTTCTTCCATATGCAAATGGATTGCTTCAAATCTGTCTGTAGCTTTAAACCAAACTAAGTCTTACTCTTGGCTGAAGTGCAGAAGACAGAGAAGGACGTGAAGTGATCAAGTAGAGCTGTAATGGCAAAATATTGATTTGGAACATGTAGCCTGAAGAAGTGTGCTTACTCGGGGCTTAGGATATTGCCCAGCAGACTAGCCTTTCCCCTGTGACAGCTGCTGTTAGTATTTGTCAGGGATACTACTATTCATGTTGGTCATCAGCGATTACATTGTTAGTGCTTAACAAAAACAAAGCCTGCTGAAGCTTAAAATGATTGCTCTTGAATTGCAAAGCAGTTACATTATGTATATACGCATATATATATGTGTATATATATATAGTATATATATATATATTTAAAAGCGTGTAAAGAAGGAAATAATTTACAAGAGTTGCTACTGGACATTTGCGTCCTTTATTTTTTTTGGAATATTGATTTCTCTTTGAATGATGGTTTTCTGTACCTCTCAGCTTGTTTTTTCTTACCGTTTTCTACAGATTTTTATATTTTGGAGAATAATGCTCTGTTGAAAGAAGCTGTTTTTAAGAAAAAGAATTCCAGGACTGAAATTAAAATGCTTCACATTGAGGATTACGGTAAATTTGGCAAAATATTATTTTAACAAACCAAAAGATTTCTTGAATTGTTACTGTTTTTCATCTGTGTAACTACCAGCCTTTAATGTCTTGCTCTTTTCTTAAAAGAACTCCCTTTACAGTTGTCACTGCCAAAAGATTTCACGGATCGAAACCAGTATGCCCTTCTATTAATAATGTAAGTATTTGTAAAGAATCATATAAAATAATAAAAAGTACTTCATAGAAAACATATAATTCCATAATTAGAAAATGTAATTTTTCATTGTGTAGGAAAATTGCTTCACGGATTTGAGTTGATAAACGAAAAGACTTGTTCTCAGGTAGATTTTGTTTCAGGCACTGTCTGGAAGAGATGCCTGGTTTTTTTTTTTTTTTTTTTTTTTTGGGTGGTGGTGGTGGTGTTGATCTTGACAAACCTAGTTTGACCACTAACAAGTGGTGCCTTTCATATTGCTCAGCTACAGCAACTTTCTTGCTTACATTTTCAGCTGTGTTACAATTGTTATTGTATTCCAGCTGCTGAAGGTTTGAAAAAGAATGCTTACAATTGTCCTTGGTAATAATAAGTTTAATTGTGTATCAGTTTTGTTGGAAAGGAAATGTGATATAACATCTTGATCCAGGCTACATACACTTAGATGCATATAAAGAGAAGATAGACATTTAGAATAGTGAAGTGTTAGATATGTTTTTTGAGCTCCATTTCATCTGCAATTTGACAAGGGCTTATGAAAAAGAGAGGCAGGAAAGGAAGAAAGATGATTAAAAGAGAATGTGAGTTTAAAAATAAATTTACCTAATATATCTCTGCAGTCCAATTTAAATGCCTAGTTAGGTGTACAGAGGTTTTTGATGCTTTGTTTCCTAAGCTGGAAGGTAAATATGATCTATGAAGGTAAATAAGATCTAACATGCTGCAGTGATTGCTTCAGAGACTCCAAGCCTCTGGTGAAGTTTCACCTTCCCTGAGTCATGCATTTTGCCAGGATCTGGTTTGCTTATGTGGTTTCAGCTCTGTCTGCAGGGCTTTTGCATTGGTTGCCAGTTTCACTCCTCTGAATAAAGTCCTTTTTTGATCGCTGAGGTTTTGACTGTAATTTCTGGTAGCAGCAAATGCTTCTGTGTAGTGTTCATGTGCTCTCTGGATGGATAGGGTTACAATTCTAAGGAAAGTTGGAATAGAAAAAGGGAAGAAAGTTTGGTGTTATTCTCATAGTCACACAATTGCAAATGTATATATATTTTCAAATCACTGAAAGCTGGCAGCCATATCAAAGGTGTATGACTATAATAAGGCTCCTACATTTATGAAAGGGGCCTACAGATAAATGTGAGCTCCCAAGATATGGCACCCAGGCTTCTGAGTGTTAAGGCTGAATCTTGGAAGGGAGCCTGTGTCAGCGGACTGTGGTCCCAACATAAAACCCAGATGCGAATGCTGTACAGCTCATTGTTGTCATAAGCTCAACTTAAGGCCTAAGCCCTAAATATCCTGTACCCTTAATGGTAAGGATTTTGTGAAGATTCAACCACTAGTACTTGCAAAGCATGCTGCAGTGCTGAAATAGAAGATTATTGTATTGCTGTGTTAAAATCTATGTTCATCTGTGTATGACCAGACTATCTAACAAATAGGTCTCATATAGAAGCCAGTTTTGTTGGTTAGAGCAATTATTCTTCCTGGAATTGTGATGCATAGGCCATAAAATGCTAAATAGATTATAACACTCTCTTTTTTTCCATTTGTTCTCCTAAACAACTAATACATTTCACACTTGGTTTCCTTCTGATATAATACATGCAGTGTAGCTATAGATTAGAGAGGTGTACAGTAATTGCTTGAAAATGTGATTATCATCTCTTTTCTATATAATTAAGATCAAAGTTTAAATTCCAGATCCTTGATTTTCTCATTATGGTTCACCTAACTCATTAAAAAAGTATGATACACTCCTTAGTAACACACAGGAAATGATTAAGTAAAGATTCTGGCATTTAATCCGGGTAATAAAATGAGAGGTGATAATCATTCTTTATTTTTTCTTGAACATAATTAACCTCATTCCTTCAAAATCTTTAGGATAATGTATCTTAAATGTCAGCATTTATTATTTAACACCATTTAAAATTGTCCAATATGTAGGTGGATATTGTAAAACCAAATCAGTGGAGAGTTTGTTCTGATTTTCAATGGAAAAAACAGCAGGGTACTCTCCAAAGTAACAGTGAATTGTCTCCAAGAGGTTTCTGTCTGTTTACTTGTTGTTATATTTTGATAATAATCAGGAATCACTTCACTTGTTACTGAAACAATGAAAGATTTAGGCCTTGCCCAAGCAATCAAATCTGTTTATGCCTCCAGTTAATACACTTTTGGGACCGATAGCATAAGGCAAGACAGCAAGGTTGGAAGTTAAGATTTTTTTACAGCTTCAGGAATAACTCATTATAAGACTAGCAGAAATGTAGAGAGGCATAATACAAGTATTGGAAGATATTTAAGATGTGGGGTATAAGGCTTTATATATTGATAGTCATGTTGTGTACCCTACAACTTTGTAAAGGATATTACTCATTTTAATTGGCAGCTGTTGCAAGTGAAGAGTTGATCCTTGTCTGCAAGGTGAAGCGTAAAGTACATGGTGAATTCCACTACTTTGGTTGCAAAATGCTTGCAAAGAATGATGTACCTAAAAGCATTTTTATTTGGCTAGTTCTTCCCCTGTAAGACAGCTGCAAAGTTTAATTTTTTGGGGGATCCCTAAGTCATGTGAATCATTCACTAGTTGCTTTGCTGGCCATCCATCCAATGTCTTTGTTCTTCCTGCTTCTAGCAATACTCTCTTGTGCATCTGTTACATCGAAGTCTAATCGTCTTTCCTCTTCTTTGAACTTAACATTTCTCATGGCCCAGAGGGAGAATTCATTTAGCTGCAGCCTAAAAGAGGGACAGGCTGGAGGTTTACTCCAGCTGTTTCATTTGCAGTAGTGGTACTGGTGCTATGGGCCATAATCAGCCTTCTCAATCCCCTTCTTCACTCTTGTCACCAAAAAGGACTTAGGGAATTGCTGAGCTAAGGTCTGTCCTCCTTTAGCTTCCCGTCTTTTAGCTTCCTCCACTCCCCGCCCCCAGCAGTACCTATCCTACAATGTGAATAAAATGCTTATTCAATCTTAGAGAAAGACAAGAGGAGATTCAAAACTTCACCTCCTTTTCAGGTAACACAAGAAAGTAGCACATTTCTTCCTCTCAAAATTGTATTTTCAAAATCTTCAGCCTTGAGGGTCTGAGAAACATATTTTAAGAATAACAATCTTTTTCTTGTATTATGTTGTATACTTCAGGCCTACGTATCACATGATTTTGCCCTAGAATCGGAGTGACTTCTGGTGATGTATTTTAATTTGTTTGGCCATATCTTCAGGGAAGAGTTATAAATACACTAACAATTTCTAGTTGTAGTCTGGTATTTCTTAAAAGGGTATGCGAATAGGGAGAAAATGTTTGGGATTTTCTGTTCTCAGTGTGTGAGGCTCTTCAGGTTCTCTGATTTTTGACCAGTAATGGTGGGTGTGCTTGAAAGCTGAACAAGAGATGCCCATGAAACCTGAAAATGAAGTGGATTTTTCCATTATACTAGTATTTGCAAAATGGTATTCTTCTCCCACTCAGTTTCACCATAAGAAAGACTTTTGTCAGTGATATTTCTTTGTCTATAGCGGGTAGATTTTATCATCTGAGATGTAGTCTTTCTCATGTTTGCTATCAAGATGCCTTTTCCATACACTGCATCAAATCCACTGCTTGGCATAAATTGATGTACAGGAAATTAAGCAGTGATAATGGCAGTTATTTTCCACATATATTTTGAAATTATTTTGCCCTCTGTTTGGTCAACTGTGTATCTTCTAAAGTTCCAATTTACAATCTTCCCACTTGGTTTTTAAATGGTGCAAAACCTGAAATAAATTTTGCTGCAGTCATGGTAGGAGATCGGCAGAGGAGCAGAGCTCAGAGTACAGCAGCAACAGCCTCTCTGGTAATATCATATTATCCCCTGAAGGCTGTAACTCTAGTCCTGAACAGAGACTTCAGTTAAAGCTTTTGGTTATAGAATCCAAAATAACAGATTCTTCTCTTTTCAGCGGTATATGGACTTATGATGAGCTGCCCCTTTTCCCAGACAGTCTGCAGTGTATGTGACTGCCTTGCAAGAAGCATACAAACTACCCACTAAGGTCAATGATATTGGTATATTATTGATGGCTCCTGTCTGTTTAAATGGTGCCTCAATGGTGAACTTCTGCAGTTTGCCCAAGTCGTCAGCAGTCGTGCTGCCACAGAGGACTCATAATCCGGGTGTAGTCACTGTCAAAGACACAAACTAGGCAGCTCTCAAGCTTCTAACTTTGAAAGTCAGGGGGAAAAAATATGCAAGTGCTATCACATACAAGAAGGAAAAAAAAAGAATCATAAAGTGTTAGGCATCTTCATCATTTGAATCATTCTGCCCTTGTTGCTTGACTCTGGAGATGACAGGGATACTGATCCTTAAGGAATCCCGGGTGATGGCAAAGAAGATGTAGCTTTGCATATGCATTTTGGTGTTGGCTTTGATTTTGCTGTAGTACTTTGGTTCCCTTATGTCCATCCATAGTCAGGTGGGAAGAAGACTTCTGTGTTTGTATTACACACAAGCATAAACGGAATGGACTTTCACTCAGGCTTACCAGAGGGGTCATGAAATAATCCTATGAACAGGGTACCACTGAACAGAAGTGAATTGTAACTGGGCTGTAAGTAATGATGAGTGCAAAACAAAAACTGACCTTTGAGAAAGCTGGAATCCCAAGACAAACTTCACAAATCAGGCTGTGCATCTATTATTGCACTGCAGTAACAAACCTGCTTTGTTACACAGCCCTCAGGGTGATGTTCAGACTTGCATAAAGGATTAATACCTTGCAGATGCCTCATTTAAGGGCAAAAGTGGGGCCTAAAAGGTGTATAGAATATATGCTGTGTCTCTGTGGAGAACAGAGTCACACCTCAGATAATCAGTATTATTTTAGAGTATCAGCTGAGGAGTAAGAAACCTTTTGATGCTAATGGGAATTTTGACATGTACCTCAATGGAAATGGCTTTAAATGCCTGTCACAGACTACTTATGTGGACATTCTTGAAATAAATTAGCCACTGGAAAATTGCTTCCAAAAGCAATATGTCAAACAACCCATCATGAAGGAGAGTGGTAGATGTGTTTAAAGTCTGAGCCTAAAAGTAGCCCAGCTATGCCCTCCAGAGAAGGAGCTTGGAAAAACATTGCTGTCAGTTCTCACCCACAGAAAATATTGCTGAAGTTCTGTCTAATGATCTTTTTTTCAATTGAAGTAATTATCTGAGGGTGGCATCTTTCACTTAAAACCCTATTTTGGTTTAAAGCATCTTCTGGTACCGAAGAAAGCTTGCAAATGTGGTGGTTCTTCCCCTTTTCCCAAGTGCCTAGATATATAATGCATAAATGAGAACACTATTTGTTTTGTTCTTAATTTAGGTGGGAGGGATGTGGGCTGATTTATGATAATTTCACTTGTGTGGGGTGCATTAAACTGTTTGAAAGATAACCAGCCAGACAAGGATATTTCTGACAGATTTTCTTCTTTTGAAAAGTTAAAAGAGCTTTACTTCAAAAAAATAAAAAATAAAAAAATAAAAATGATTGGAGGCTTGAGGCTGCTGCTATTCTGCTATTGGAAATAGTGGTGGAAGCTCTGTGAAACCATCTGTATCAATGTAGAGTGCTTCTGAAAACCTTGATCTGTACAATTACCATACATTTTAAAAGAAACTTTCTGCTCCTGCTCTTTTTACAAATAATGATGATAATATCATTCTGAAACTTGTGTTTTCTGCAGAGCTCGCTCGACAACGTGATTCATTGCTCTGCATTGTTTGCAGTTATTGTAGTTGTGTGTAATCACAACTGAACGGTTAAGCAAACAAAAAACACTCTTCCTTTCTTTTTATAAAACCATATATAAAATTCTTATATAGGATAGTGATGAAACAAGCATAAAATATTTTCACTAACTCTACAACTAAGTAATGCAGATGATACAGCAGCTATGTATACATGGTAGGTCTTGCTGAATTTGAGAACGTATGTATTCATCATATGCTTGCAAATTAATAGGGAGATTACGTTGAAGGTGATCTATGCTATCCACAGCCAAAAAAAAAAAAAAAAAAAAGATAATGAACATTATCTTATTGTATATATAAGACAGCAGTTACTGTACAAGATTTTTTATCTCTTTTCTCCCCCCGGGTTTTTATAAGTCTCTGAAGCTAAGACTTCTCTGGCAGAATAATCATTTCTGTCTTCATCTTTCTTTCACCTTAGACAGGATATTCCCACAGACACTGTCCAATCTAATTTCCATACAGCCAGCACAGACACTTTTACATTTTAATTTGTATTCAGCTGGCAGATGCAGCCTGCATAGAAGTATTTTGCATTTTGTAGAACTTCATGGTAGCCTGCTCTCTTATTCTGCGTTTATCTTGGGGAAGAAATAATGCCAAGCTTCCCTTTTAAAACTGGCATTTTGTTTTCTTTGGAGGGAAAATAGTATATTTGCTTTCAATATAAAATGCTTATTGTTCCTCTAGACACTGCATTCTCCCATTCTTTTCCACCTTTTCTTCCCTAATTTTTTTTATTATTATTATTTTTTTTAAGCCATAAAATAAACTTATCATTCCTGCCTGCATCCATTTCTTGTTGTGAATTTGGATGGAGAAAATGTAATTTTCTCCAACGTGTACTTTTAGTCTTTGTACCCTATTTCAGAAAATCCATTTAAGGATACAATAATGCAATTATTTCTTTTTGAAGATGGCAACCTTCTATATATAACGTATTATATATCCTACAAAATCATACCTGAGGTACTGAATGAATACTCCTTTTTGTCTATTTAGTGCAACTTAACAAATTGTACATGAGCCTTCTCAGAACTGAACTAGCCATTAGCGATTATATTATTATTTTGTTCACTTTAACCTATATGCAGCACTACATGCTTTGATTTTCTGTTTGTTTCTATAAAGTATATTCAGCTATTGGCAACACCACAGCATAATAGTTTTAAAGTTAAATTATTTTGCTTACTGCTACTGCAGGTACAGCAGCACTAGCTAATGGGATAGTATCGATGGAAGGGACAGTAATTCAACAGGATTGCATAAACAACTGAATTCTGCCATCTAGGTTAATTAAAATATCAGAGAACAGCAAAGTGCATCACATTGTCAATAGTCTTCGTTTGTGTCTGGTGTGTTGGTATTTGCAGTGATGAAGCTCCAGGCAGCCAGTTGGTTACAGATAAGTTTCACATTGACTGGGACTCAGTGCTTCTCAACTCTGATAATGTCATCGTAGCTCGATTTGATGGCAGAGGGAGTGGATTTCAAGGCCTCAAGATCCTACAAGAAGTCCACCGATGCTTAGGATCAGTGGAAGTGAAGGACCAAATAGCAGCTGTAGAGTACGTATGTGCAAACTTTTCTTCTTTTACCCCACTTCCACACTGATGAATAAACATTTTTGACAGAAACTGCCCAGAATGGTTTCTCTGCATAGTAAATAACATTAATATTTTCTAACGCAGTTGGAAATATTGAAATAATAACCTTTTTATTGGTACTTCTCTTTGGTAAAGCTGTCCTTCAGTGTGCCATCTAGATATGCCATCTATGCTACTTTGTATTTGTCTATATTCCTTACGAAAATTTCTTACAGCACAAAAACAGTTTAACTGCTTTTGTGTTATAATTTTTTAGGCCTATATGATAGGATGCTGCTCTCATTTTCACCATGGAGTTTTCAAGTAATTTTACAATGCAAATGAAGTTATAATGTTGTAAATGAGAACAAAATCTGGGCAAATGCCTACGTATTTCTCATTTGTATTGTCATTCTTTGATACAAATCCACCAGCTGCAGAATAGTCTCTCTGTAGATTAATCACACACAGCTTTGACAACCCTCTTTGCTCAATGTGCCAGTGTCCAATAGGCTAATATCAAGGTCTGGATGGACTCTTTCTAGGGATCTTCAAGGAAAGACAAGGGCAGATTTTCAGCTAGCTATTTTATTTGTTTGTTTTCTTCTTCTTTGAAAGGATTTAATGCGTCAACCTATACATGAGTAGGTATCTGTGTATCTGTATCTGACATGACAGACCTGGGCACTGGGGCTCCTGGCATTTATGCTGGTCAGGAATGGGCTGCGTTGAGCAGAGCAATTCATCTTGTGAGCATCCAAGTGACCCTTGCAAAAGGGCTGTCAGAAGCAAGCCACAGGCTGTGCTGTGAGATCTGAGCTCTCTGCTTAAATAATAAGTGGCTTAAACTCAATGATATCTGGCCTCTTTTTGGGTGCATTGCATGGGGAAAAGGGAGAGAGGAGGTGAGAGGCTGAGAAGAGGTACTGAAGCTGGTTTTGTCTCTTCAAAAGCAGTTGGGTTTTAGCCTCAGGTTATTCTGTCTTCTCCATATAAAATTTGCCATTGCTAATTAAATGCCCTAATGAGAGAATTAATTATTTGGATAATTACCTAGAATCAGGAAGATGCAGTCATTCTACCTTCCTTTAACTGTCTGAAAACTAGGCAACTGGTCAAAGCCAGTCATTTAAGCTCTAGTTAATGGAAAATCCTGGCATTTCTGAAGGGTGGCTCTCCCCAGCCTGAGGGAGTGCCTAACATGAATAGGAAAAAAGGCTGTTTGAGAGTGCTCTTCTCTCTGACAGAGGAACAGTGTAAATGTGCAATTTAGACAAGATGCTCAAATTCAGGTATCTAAAGTTAAGTAAGATGAGTTCAATGCCATGTGTTTGCCCTATAGAGGATGAATTAGAAAACAAATCACATTTCTTAGTGCAATATCACTTTTATTGCTGTAATTTGTTCTTCTACCTTATCCACACGTATAACAGTTCCTCAAAGTACAAATAATTTTCTTTTTTACTTTGGTGAATCTAGTATATAAAAAACTTTTTATTTCCTTTTATTCTTTTCTTTTTTTTTTTTTTTTTCCTTGCAGATCATTATTGAAACAGCCCTTCATTGATCCTAAAAGACTGAGTATATTCGGGAAGGTAATGTGCAAAAATAGTAGGATATATCATCATTATTCTTTATGAGAATCCTAGTTCATAAACAAATATATTTATCTCTTTTCCTAAGACAATTTCAGTTATTAAAAGCGGGGGAAATGCTAACATAATTTACTGTATATTCTGTATATTTGTATCTCAGAATGGGTATTTGAAATCAATCAAATACATTTTATGGTACTGTAGTATTTGCTTTTCAGAATCTTCAGGACAAAATATTTGTTGAAAAACATCTGCTTTCATTAGAAAATTTTAATATCAGCTTAGGTGTTGTAAAAACTTGTTTCTTGCACTTTTACATTTGGGCTACAGTTAAATTGACAATGTCCTTCTAATACAACATTTATATCTGAATATTTTACTGACTGCCTAAGTTACAACTGAGTTACAATAACTTTCTTTGGTGTCTTTGCTATTTTGTCAGCTGCTTCACTGTGTAGCATGTTGTTGCCTCTAGCATGAGAGGGAGCAAGGCAAAGGCTTAACCTTTCATAACAAACTAAATAGCATTTTACTGGTCTCTGTTAAAAAAACCAGCAGTTAAACACCAAATTGCTGCTTCTTCTACAAACTAGCATGTGTGTCCTTTTTTTAAAAAAAGGAAAATAAAATATTAATTTGTTATCCTGAAAATGAAAATACTTTGTGCATTTGACCTCAAAGCAACAACAAAGCATGGCCTAGACAACACCACAGTCACCAGTTATAGGAACAGCATGCTCTCCACTGTGATACTGATATTTAACAACAGTGTGGTAGCAACTGGAAAGACTAGTTAATGTTAGAGTAGTGTAGTGAAAAATGAAGTAGATTTTTCAGCTTTTTCAGAGATTTTTCAGCTAAGTGGAAGTGATTTCATCCACTGAATGATCACGGCACACATTGCTATTCAGGTTTTAGTGCCTGTTACCAATGTTTATGAAAATACCCATGCATGTAATTTTATATATTTCTCCATATGCTCTTCCCACAAATGATTAAAAATGTTATTTCTGAATTAAATCACTAAACACCCGCAAAATACTCACATATTCCTTACTTCAAAAATTTCCACGTTTTCCATCAGAAATTCAACACCTTCCTAACAGTGACAAGCCAAAATTACCATAAAGCATACATAAATGCAGTTGTAGATATCTGCCAATATCTATACCATTTTTTTTTACCTCAGCGATTTTTTGTTTTGTTTCGTGTGTGTGTTTTCTGACAAACAAAAATTCATAAAATTGAAAAGTCAGTTTTAGAATCAGGAAAAAAAAAAAAAAAAAAAAAACTATTTAACAGCTTCCTAGGGTTAATTGTATTTTACCTCTACTCTGCTTATTTTAGAGTCAATTACAGATCTTCTTTAAAATTCATTTCCTTTTGACTGTGTAAAACAATGTGATAGTGAAAGTGCTTGTTAAACTGGGTATACTGATGGAAAAAGAATATACACTTTGCTTAAAAGTATCACAGAATCACAGAATAGTCTAGGTTGGAAGAGACCTCCAAGATCACCGAGTCCAACCTCTGACCTAATGCTCACAAGTCCTACACTAAACCATATCCCTAAGCTCTACATCTAAATGTCTTTTAAAGACCTCCAGGGATGGTGACTTAACCACTTCCCTGGGCAGCCTATTCCAGTGACTAAGAACCCTTTCAGTAAAATTTTTTTTCCTAATATCCAACCTAAACCTCCCCTGGCACAATTTTAGCCCATTCCCCCTCATCCTGTCACCAGGCACGTGGGAGAATAGACTAACCGCCACCTCGCTACAGCCTCCTTTAAGGTACCTGTAGAGTGTGATAAGGTCTCCCCTGAGCCTCCTCTTCTCCAGGCTAAATAGTCCCAGCTCCCTCAGCCGCTCCTCGTAGGACTTGTTCTCCAGGCCCTTCACCAGCTTCGTAGCCCTTCTCTGGACTCACTCAAGCACCTCCATGTCCTTCTTGTAGTGAGGGGCCCAAAACTGAACACAGTACTCGAGGTGCGGCCTCACCAGAGCTGAGTACAGGGGGACAATCACTTCCCTGGACCTGCTGGCCACGCTGTTTCTTATACAAGCCAGGATGCTGTTGGCCTTCTTGGCCACCTGAGCACACTGCTGGCTCATATTCAGCTGACTATCAACCAATAGTCCCAGGTCCTTCTCTGACAGGCAGCTTTCTAACCACACATCTCCCAGCCTGTAGCTCTGTTTGGGGTTGTTGTGCCCCAGGTGCAGGACCCGGCACTTGGCCTTGTTGAACTTCATACAGTAGCCCATCGGTCTAGCCTATCCAGATCTTCCAGCAGAGCCTTCCTACCCTCGAGCAGATCAACACACGCACCTAACTTGGTGTCGTCTGCAAACTTACTGAGTGCACTCGATCCCCTCATCCAGATCATCGATAAAGATGTTAAAGAGGACTGGCCCCAGTACCGAACCCTGGGGGACTCCACTAGTGACCAGCCTCCAGCTGGATTTGACTCCATTCACCACAACTCTCTGGGCCCGGCCATCCAGCCAGCTCTTAACCCAACAAAGCGTATGCCAGTCCAAGCCATGAGCAGCCAGTTTCCTGAGGAGAATGCTGTGGGGAACAGTGTCAAAAGCCTTACTGAAGTCAAGGTAGACCACATCCACAGCCTTTCCCTCATCCACTAAGCATGTCACCTTGTCATAGAAGGAGATGAGGTTCGTCAGGCAGGACCTGCCCTTCATAAACCCATGCTGACTGGGCCTGATTGCCTGCTTGCCCTGCAAGTGCCACATGATGACGCTCAAGATAATCTGCTCCATGAGCTTCCCTGGCACTGAGGTCAAACTAACAGGCCTCTGTTCAGCCAGGCCGGCTTGTCTTTGGGTACATAGGGACAGACCACTCCTGAGCCATTAAGATTTCTTTCTTGAAGAGTGCCCAGCCTTCCTGGGCTCCTCTGTCCTTCAGAACCGCTTCCCAAGGGACTCTGCCAACCAGTGTCCTGAACAGCTCAAAGTCAGCCCTCTGGAAGTCCAAGACAGCGGTTTTACTGCTCCCCTTCCTGACTTCGCCAAGTATCGAGAACTCTATTATTTCATGGTCACTCTGCCCAAGACAGCCCCCAACCACCACATCTCCCACCAGTCTTTCTCTGTTACTGAACAGAAGGTCTAGCAGGGCACCTCCCCTGGCAGGCTCACCAACCAGCTGCGTCAGGAAGCTATCTTCCACGCTCTCCAGAAACCTCTTAAACTGCTTTCTCTGGGCTATGTTGTGCTTCCAGGATATGTCTGGGAAGTTAAAGTCCCCCACAAGAACAAGCGCTGATGATTTTGCAACTTCTGCCAGCTGTCTGTAGAACTCCTCATCTGTCTCCTCACCCTGGTTTGGCAGTCTATAACGGACGCCCATCAGGATACTTGCCTTGTTGGCCTTTCCACTGATCCTAACCCATAACGACTCAACCTTATCATTCCCAGCCTCAAGTTCGATGACATCAAAACACTCTAATATAGAGAGCCACTCCACCACCCCTTCTGTGCTGCCTGTCCCTTCTGAAGAGCCTATAGCCAGTCATTGCAGCACTCCAGCCATTAGAGTGGTCCCACCACATTTCCGTGATGGCAACCAAGTCATAGCCTGCCTGCTGCACAATGGCTTCCAGCTCCTCCTGCTTGTTGGCCATGCTGCGTGCATTAGTGTAGATGCACTTCAGTTGAGCCTTTGCCTTCTCCCCCAGCCTTGCCATTGTTCCCCCTGGCACACCTCCAACAAGCTTTGTTTCATCCCCGTCCCCCTTCTTACCTAGTTTAAAGCCCTCTCAATGATCCTTGCCAGCTCCTGGGCTAGGATCCGTTTTCCCCTTGGAGACAGCTGGGACCCATCTGCGGCCATCAGGCCTGGTGCCGAGTAAAGCGTCCCGTGGTCGAAGAACCCAAAATTCTTGTGTTGGCACCAGCCTCTGAGCCACGTGTTTATCAGGTGGGCTTTCCGTGTCCTCTCTGAACCCCTCCCTGCCACTGTAGGGATGGACGAAAACATTACCTGTACTCCCGCTCCGTCCACTAACCGTCCCAGCCCCCTGAAGTCACGTTTTATAGCCTTCAGGCTTCCCTCATCAATGTTATCACTGCCAGCCTGGACTATCAGTAGAGGGTAGTAATCGGAGGGGCAAACCAGGTTGGGAAGCTTTCTGGCAATGTCCCTGAGCCTGGCCCCAGGGAGGCAGCAGACTTCCCGATGGGTTGGGTCAGGCCGACAAATAGAGCCCTCTGTTCCCCTGAGAAGGGAGTCGCCCACAACCATCACCCTTCTTTCTTTCTTGGTGGAAGCAGTCTTGAGGCGTGGAACAGACTTCCTTGGCCTAGGCTTCCTGGGTAAACTTTCTACCACATCCTCATCCACCGCTCTCTCAAGCTCCAGGGCCTCAAATCTGTTGCAGAAGGGCACCTGGGAAGGTGGGGCAGGTGGGGGTGGGGGGGGTGGGGGTGGGGCATTTCCTGCAATGTCGAGCAGGAACCTGTCTCCATTCCTCCTCCACTCCTGGGTCCTTTCCCTCTGCCCGATAGCGACCGGGCAGGGGGTCCACCCCCATCTGGGGAGTCTCACTATGGTGCCTCTCCTTCAGGCCTTGCAGGGAGTTGTTCCACCAGCCTATCTCCCGCTCGCAGTCCCGGATGGCCCTCAACCTCTCCACCTCCTCCTTGAGTTCTGCAACCAGGCGGACCAGGTCACCCACCCACTCGCACTTCACGCACACAGTATCTCTGCCTCCCTCAGATGGCAGCAACATCTGACGCTCCCTGCATCCAGAGACCTGAACTGCCGCATTTTTGAGCGGGCAGTCTGTCTGGGTGGCTACAGACTTTCTAGAGAGCTCTCTGCCTAGCGTGGACCATCGCGGCCTACCTAGTGGTAGAAAGCCGTCAGATGAGTTGTTCTTAAGGGCGGGGGGATCGCTCTGCCCTCCCTGCTCGCCCTGCCTGCGTGAACTGCCGCGCCCCGCCCTTCCAACGTGCCCCGCCCTGTTTGCCCATCCTGGTCACCGCGCTCCCTAGGGGCTGCTTTTGAATGGCCAGGGAGGGGGCGCGGTTGGCTCCGCCTGCACCTCGTCAGCGTCCCTCACGAGGGCTGCCAGGTCGTGGCGGCTCCCTCGGCTGCCTCGGGTGGCCTCGATGCCGGGAAAATAGCCCTGCCTGTCCCGATCCCCCGCTCCGCTGCAGAACGCGTCTGCCCCGGAACCGATCGCCTCGGCAAGTAGGATGACTTTGGAATTGCTTAATGCTGATCTCATAAAGCTGGGCTCATGCACACAGTCATGGAACTCTTTGAGAAGTTTTAGTACTACACAGAAGTAAAATTCTTGTCACAATCAGTAGTGTTAGCCAGTCACGAGAGTAACAAGGCTGTCCAGAGGGCACAGTGTGAAAAATACCTACTTCTGACTGCCAGGCAATTTGCAAATACCATCTCGCTTATCCCTGAGGGAGGGGAACAAGCCCAAGTGATGTATGATCCAAGGGCCTTTCAGAACTGTTACACGGCAAATTGTGTTTCCATGTAGTTTGCCTTTTCGCCATGAAAGAAAAAGAGCTTGAAAATAAGTTGAAATTTCACAGCCAAACAACTTCTTGAAAATAGTCAATTAAGCTATAACCACAGAAATCCAGCCCATGAGTGAAGCACCATATGTCCTAGAATGAGGACGTAGGAACTGCTTTCTGTATTATCATTGTGAAGTGATTCTGAAAATTTGATCTCACAATGCGATGCTTTTGTCCTGGAAAGCCTGGCTGGAAGCAAGGGCACAAGCACAGAGGAAAGAAACTCCTAGGAGAACTAAACCAAGCTCTTAATGAATGCATGGCATAAATAATAAATAACGTGGCAATAGTTATCCTAGGATTAAAACTGTGCTGTGGAGCTACTGGAAAAGACACAAACAGAATATTAAACAACAGCAAAAATAGAGAACCCAGAGGCAGAGGAAAGTTGCTGTTCTCTTAAACTCCGCGAATTATGAAAGTTGTTGCTGCCCACTCAAAAATTCTTTATTGACTTAAGTCTACTCCTGTACATGGAGAATGCTGGGCTACTCTTGGTCTCTTTGGCTGGAATTTCTGTGGGAATAGGGATAACTCAGTTTCACATACTCCCATGAAAATCAAGTTCGTATTCTACGTTACCTTTAGTGCACCCATTCACTTTTACTACACGTTGATTGCAAAGAACACTCCTGTTGGCTTATTTTTCTTAATGAAGGTGAAAGGATTTTCAGATATTCCAGTTCTTCCAGAGAAATCAGCTATTGATTAAATATTTAGATGTGAAGACATGGCAGGTTGGTTGTTATTGTTGTCTTCTCTATGATTTTCATATCTTTTGCTAACTATAGGCTAGTCTGCCATGATGGAGCTGTGGAAATTAAACTGAAATATACTCAGTGTTAATAAATTGCTTAGTTTAAAGGTCATGACCAGGCCAAATAAGATCTCTATTCAGTCTTAACTGTATGTTTGCATTTCCATTAAAAGCAATTCTTGCAGATATAAATACATACTGTAGAACGATACCATCAAATTAGAGCAATGCCCTTTAACTTTATTATTGCTAAAAAGAAATAAACAAACAGAAATCTCAGTATTATTTCCTTTGTTAGGGATATGGTGGCTACATTACATCGATGATCCTAAAATCCAGTGAACGGCTCTTCAAATGTGGAGCTGTGGTGGCACCAATTACAGACATGAAGTTGTATGGTGAGTATTCCCTGCCCCTCTCCTCTGTGATAGTCTCTTCAGAATCTCTTTTATTCATTTTAACTAATTACAGATAATGTAGCAGTATCAGCTAGGTCTAACTTCACCACCTCATTCTCTACTTTAAATGAAGGGCAGCTAACACTGGGACAATTTACCAAAACATGCAACAGATACATTATTGGTAACACTACAGATTTTTGTCAAAATAGTTCTATTTCCCATTTTCACCAAAATTCAGTCAGGCACCCCATTTCCTTAGAACACAGAATATCAGCCCTAATCAATAATTTTAATATGAAGGGAACTTTTAAAGTTAGCAGTAAAATTCCTCAGCATATCAATCACATTGTTATTCAATCACAGGACATTTGGTTCTGTATGTGAAGTATTGGGCATATGCTGGATTGCAGACTGTCGTGCATTGGAGATCAGACCAGATTATTGTAATGCTCTGTTAGCCACTTTTTTTTAATGTATTCTGTTTTTTTAAATGAATGCCTTGTTTTCTACTTAATGCCTTAATTAACTTGGCCTGACTGTAAGTCAGAACTGAGGAGTTTTAAAATAGACTAAATTTTGTAGAAATCACAAGTTTTGTTTGTTTGTTTGTTTGTTGTGTTTTTTTTTTTAACTTGTACAGCATCAGCGTTTTCAGAAAGATACCTTGGTATTCCATCAAAAGAAGAAAATACCTATCAGGTGAGTCAGCATAAACAAATTAAAATGTTAGTTTTAATTCCAAAATGCAGTTCACTCACACCTTTGTGTGTGTTTGTTTACTAGGCATCCAGCGTATTACACAATCTTCATGGTTTAAAAGAAGCAAATTTGCTAATAGTTCATGGGACAGCTGATAGTAAGTATTATAGATGTAATTATATTTGGGGTCAGAGGTTTTAACAGACATCCAAAGACAGATTAGGCGCACACCTAGCAAGGCCATTTTAGTTGTATTATGCCTCTGCTAGGAGTTTTGATATTCTGTTTTAATTGTCATTTCTAACTCTAATCTGATGACACTTTTCTTTGCTGAATATTTGTACCTTTTAGGTGCTGTATGATCTAATTTGTTTAAATCTAGTGGACCACTGACTAGCTACTGAAAAGTCTTATATGAATTATTAATAGGAAACCATACATTTTTAATGGTATTTTAAATTCATAGGGATTCTCCAACTGAGGAAAGAATTATCAGTACATTTGGAGAAGTACAGTACCAAATGGAAAGTTAAACTTTTCAGCTAATTAATTACAAGGTGGTGCCAAAGCATCTGAAGCTGAAGCCATAGGGAACCTTTTAATAGCACCATTAGTTTTAACGGTAGCTTAAGACAGAAAAAAAAGAAAACAGTAAGTTCTAGCACTTTTAGTGTAATTACAAGATGTGTCAATCAAGAGAGACTTTGTAATTACAGATTTAAATTTATCTGCTTTTTCTGAATTTTCCTAACTGATGTAGGACTAGATAATCAGCCTCATGCTGATGAGGGCTGTGCGGTGCAAGCCCCATCCAGTGTTTCTTCCCAGAGCTGGAGAGGAGGACAGAGGCAATGTACTGGGTGACCGAGCAGGCGTGAGGGTCTTGGGCTTTGCTGATTGTAAACGGCAGCAGCAATTTCTACCCCTCTGAACTCAGCGCTAGAGGGAATTGGGATTCTGATAGCTGTCTAGGCAATGCAATGTGTTCGAGACTATGACTCTGATTGCCTGCTGCCCTTGCTTAATATCACATTCAGTGACACTGCCTAGCCCACTTTCAGCCTTAGCTCTGAAGGGGTAGGACATGGTAATAAAGTTGCCTGTTTTTACCACACAAAGATTAAGTTACTGATATGTTGCAGAAAGTCCATTACCTGAAGAAGTATGGGCTGTAATAACCCTGTGCAAGCAGTAGAAAATCTGATGTGCTTTCCCTTAACACAATTATAAACTGTCATGATGTTCAAACAGAATGGTTTTACACACCTCTAATCTATCAGAGTGTGTGTAAATCAAGGGTGGAGAGAGGAGTCCTTGCGGAGTGCCTGGAAGGCACAGCTTACCCTGGGCTTTCAGCTCCCTCTCCAGAACCTCTTCTGTTACGTACTGTGTCCCTTCTGCCTGTTGGGCTCTGCGTGCCTGACCACAGAGGTAGTCAGCTTAGGTAGTCAACTCTACCGGAAATGTTTTCAGTCAAAGCTGTTTAACAGGTAAACATTTCATATTAGCTCTGCTTTTTCTAATAATGTCCAAATGTCATTATATTGCAGCTAAAGTCCACTTCCAGCATTCAGCAGAACTAATTAAACATCTAATAAAAGCTGGAGTTAATTACACTATGCAGGTATGTTCAGCTACGGCATGCCCTATAAACATGGCTCTACATTTAACATCATATTGCTGTTTCTTCCCTGAGAAGTATGCTCCCTACCACAGCACACTGGTATTACCACAATTTGCAGCTAGAACGCTGTTTCGTCACAGTTTCCTTACAGCTAGTATGGACATTAATGACCGTAAATTCTTCGTGTTCTTCTGGGCTCTTTCTTCTCTCTTTTTTCCATCTGTTTTCCCTACAACACCTTTACAGTCCATATGCACCCTTTGTAATATGCAGATGCCATTGCTTTACGCCCTTTTTACCAAAAAAACTCTTGGGTCACATGCAAGTAATTTCCCCTCACTTTCAGCCTTTGTGTCTATTAAATGGCAGCTAAATTGCTGGAGCTCTTTGGCCTTTCCGTGGCCGAATGGAGGATGAGGGTGCTGGGAGGGACAGGCTGGGGCCAGCAGGGCAGGGCATGCTGCAGGCATGCAGACTTGGACGGGACAGAATCGTAGGGTCCCAGGATGGCTGAGGTTGGAAGCCACCTCTGGAGGTCACCTGGCCCAACCCCCTGCTCAGGCAGAGCTGTGGTTACACTGTCTGGTGATCACCAAAGTTTGAAGTGAACATGTGGTGAATCTTTTTTGCCTCAGACCACCAGAGGTGTTGTCCTAACCTCCATGGCCTGTATTTCTTCATTCAGCCTGCAAAATCCTGTTCAGCCTCCCTTGGGAGAAATTGCCAGTGGCATCTGACTTGAGATAAAACTGCCTATATCCACCTAGGAGGGAGAGATGGTAGGCTTTAGGTAAAACGGGAAGACAGTTAAAAATATGAATAAAAAGGTTTTTACTGAACACTTAGAATCTGGGATATTAAGAGAAAAGCATGAGGTAATTAATCCTCATTGAAGTTGATGGGATTCAAGTGCCTAGATACCACTGTAAGTGCCAGCTAAGTAAACTGTTGCAAGCGCAGTGACTGAGCATATAATTTTTTTCACTTCTGCAGAGCCCACTGCAGTGGTTGTTTTATCTAAGTTCCAAATTTCAAGAGAGAACAGATTTTGCTTTGAGTTTTATTAGCTTTCCTTGATACTATAAAACTAATGTTATCGTCCTGTTGTCATCTAAAACACTTTGAAGATCAGAGAAGGAAAATTAGAGCCCTAAATATTTGAAAAGCCTTTGAAAAACTATTTACTCTTTTCCTTGTTTCTCTGCTAGATCTACCCGGATGAAGGTCATAACATTGCTTCTGAGAAAAGCAAATATCACCTTTACAGCACAATCCTTGGGTTTTTTAGTGCTTGTTTAAAGGAGGAGACACCAATTTTACCACAGGAACCTGAAGAGGACGAATAAGGAAGCCTATTTGTGTAGTACTGAAGGGGACTTACTTTGCGGCTCAATAAAACCTTAAATAAAAGTGACTGTGAGATTGCAGATTCTGCAGAAGCTCAAGGGCAGCTAAAGGATATCACAGTGGAACAGCACATTTACAGACAATGAGCTAATAAACTGGAATTCGACTACAAAGTCCAGACATATTACCAAGGGACAAAACATTTGCCTTTGTGGAAGGTCAACAGTTGGTTACAGTTTCCTGGAAGAACTTAGTTTTGCATAAGTGTAGGGTTAGTGCATGTTTGTTATGTTAAGCCTCACTGTTGGTTCTGTAAGTGGTTGCTCGTTTTTTAATTTAAATGCATATCTTTATTCATCTTTGCATAATGCACAACCTATCATAAGTATTATGGCCACTAATATTTTAAAAGGTGAACTGCAATCTAACACTTTACTGTAATGTTACAATAAGTGCAATTCTTCCGCTGTCTATTACACATAAGAAACCACAGAGATAATAAAGGGCACGATATTTTCTCTAGTTTCTGCTCAAAGGGGATATATTGTCTAGTGCATCATATAACATTGATATTGAAAATGATTTTTTTTTTTTTTTTTCCCCAATCTCAGTATTTACTATTATTGCCGTACCTACTAGTAACCAATAAGGGACTTTTTGGTAGTGTACTCTTGGTCTTTATGTATATACCCAAGACTCCCTAAGCAGAAAGTCTTTCTGAGCTTGAAGAATTTTTTTCAGACATAATTAACAGCTGTATTTAAAACAATATCTGCAATTGAAATCTTTCCCCAGTCCAAAATGTATCTATTGTTTCCTTAAAATATGTTTGAGTTGTGTTTTGGTATTGTTTACAGTAGTTAATAGTTTGCTGGTTACACTCTAATTTTAGAATATGCTACTTTCTCACATGTAAATTAGATACATAAATATTATAGTTTCAGATAAAGAAAATTTATTAACAACGTATAATGCCATTGAGTAATACTTTACTCTTCCAGTGAAGAATTATTTTGTATAGTGCATGTTCCTTTTCTTCCATCTGGTCTCCGATTTAATTCCAAAGTTCCTCAAGGTGGCCACGTAGTTGAAACTCTCCATTAGTTTTTATTCCAGGGCTGCTTATTAAGTCTGATGCAACAGGATTTAGATTCAAGAGCATCTCAAAGAGGTGATACGTTTTTCATTCAAGGCAAGGGAAGATCCTGACAAGTGAAATTTTATTATTTATTCAGAGGGTGAGCCCCTCATACATGCATATATTTGCCAAGGTGAATTACAGCAATAGAAATTGAAACTATGAAATAAACAAGGCAGCCAGTTTGGGTTTGCAGAATATTAACTCTGACCACTGCAATCAAGTGCAATGTTGACTTAATTTGAGGTATCTTCCTGAAGGTATGTGAAAACTCCTGACAGATGCTGTGCAGCTTACATGAGAATAGCTGTAATTTCTTCTTTCTGGTTATACTCCAAGTACTTTAATACCCAATTAAGAGTTCATTTCTTGCAAGATTAAAAGCAAGTATCTTTTGGAAGGTAATTTACAGTATTTAAGATGTAAAGTTCTACATATTTTATGAAAAATGGAAATTGTTTTTAACATAATGAAAAATCACCTGAAGCTTTTTATTTGTTATTTTCTTCCAGAATATTTTCTTTAACTGTTAGCATTTATGATGATACAAATAATTTGACTGAAAGATATGGCTTTATGGAACCCTGAAAAGTCTCTTTCTTTTAATGTTCAGTATTTATCTTGTTTTATTAGCATTTTTAACTATTTTTCATTTGGTTTAATACAATTTTAATGTGCAAGGAAAACTTGTCCCAGTGTCACCACGAAATACGACCTTGCTCTGTGGTATTATAGCACATATTTTGAGTACTATGATAAGACCGTTTAAAAAAAAAAGTTTCAGGCAAGTGTACACAAACCACATTGGGTATGTACGTGTTTAGTGTTCAACCAGGCTACGTGAGGAGGTTAATTCTTATCAACACGCACTGGCTATTTCTCTGTGAGACAGCCAGTGTGTTCAGATTTACTGCATTTCACGTATATCTCCTTTAGTTATCTGCAAAAGCAAACAAGCAAGGCTTGTGTCTCAGCAATAGGGTTATGCATGCGCTCAGGAAATATTTTATCTTGGATCCATGCCTTTGGCAGTATATCCCTTATCTCTGAACCCACACTTTATATCCTTTTTCCCCACACCGCTCTGTTTCAGGCCCCCATTCCTTACTCTTTCTACACCAGCATCTCACCTCCCATTTTGATCAATTTACCTGAATATGAAGGTGGCATGAGGACATGACTTCTGTAGAAATGTTTTTTTCCAGGACTGGTATGTTTAAAAAGTATGTGTTATCCGAAATGTGAGTTATCTATGTGGAAATGTGGTCTGCTTTTAATATATTTAATATTTCTCACGCTGTCATACAAATACAGTTATTTTTATATAAATGTGTATAAAAAGGCAAGCATCAGACCTAGATTAATTGGTTGTTATGAAATTTTTTAAGTATGAGTTAAAGTTAGATATTGCAAAAAGTATTTGCAGAGCCAGCCTCTGATTCTAGCTAGACTAAAGGATTTGGTACAAGGTGAGGTCCAGAGCTATCTTTACTCTTGCTAACCAGTTCAAATGTTTCTTCCACTTCCAGAACAACTAAGTATGGTTATCTGTCAGACTCTACATACACAGCAAATGGCAGTCACTCATTAATTAGTCTAAGTGACCTATAGTATTGATCAGGAATTAGTAAACATTGCACAGAAATGGCATGAAAATCATAGATTCTTTTGTAGCTTACCTATTGTTAAGCACTGTAATGCTATTTTACGTCTGAAAAACTACTGCCTGATTCAGCTGTCCTTACAATGTGACACTACACTAGACCTACTATCTATGGAAACCTAGGGAATCAGCATATCCATTTACTGCTTACTAGAGCTTATCTCAACCTTCTTGATTTCCTCTATCCTTTTTCTGCTCTAAGGACTTGAAAAATCTGTGAAAACTGTAGGTCATATTGAAACTTCAATTATATTACAGGATCAGGAGAAAGTGTATGTCATTTGGAATATATTTTCTAGATTGTTGAGTACATAAAAAGGCTGATTATTTTTAAATTCAGTGTTTTAATGCTTTTGCAGCAAAGACAGAAATATTAATGACTTAATTTGATCAACATTTACTATGATTTTCTGTAACCAACTGCTTGTTGTTCCTATGTTTTTATCATATGTAGATCTACCCATGTCTGAAAATGAAGGTGATTACCTCTGTTCTCTCAGCTCTGGCACTTATTTTGAGCGTGTAGTCAGTTAGATTCATTTAGTTGAGAAAAGGTGCCATTTAAGACAGAAGAGCTTGTATTTGATCTGAAGCCAAAGATTCTCCATGGAAAATTGGGAGCATTGAGTGTTCACTCCTTTAATAAAATGCAGAGGATGCAAGGTGCGACCTAGTATCCCTCCTTGCAGGTCTGTTAGATGTTACTGAAGAAACTGAAGCAAAGGCAAGACTGGTCCAAAGAGACTGAACGCAAGTTTCTGTTGAGCAGCCTAAAAACACATATGCAGGCAAGGTGCGGTGATCCTAGCATTTTATATTTACTTCAAGTAAGTCCTGCTGTCAAGTCAGTTGCCTCTGGGGAAGGACAAACCTCACCGGTATTGATTACTGGTACATCTTCTGCAAAACATCCTTCACTCCCATTAAGATCACTCCCTTTTTCCCTTTGAATGATTTCAAGATTGCCTCTGAGGATTGGGAGTTCGTGGATATGACTAAGGAGAGTTGCAACTTCCAAGGTGGCGGATCTTTGAAAAGAAAAGAAAGGATTTATTTAAACTTCTATCTGTTGCATTTCATACATGAAAGTTGAGAAGGAGCCTGGCTTCTTGGAGGTAGGTTGATGAGAAGTGTTGGTGATTCACTCACCAGGAGGTAACAAAACATGCCTTCTACAAACCCACTCCCAAAATTCTGCTGTGGTAAGTAAAATAAATGCCTGTTTTCTAAAAGGAAACCAACAGCTGAAAATTACAGTGCTGTTAAATTAAGTTACTCAGCTATTTGGACAGAATTAAGAAAATTTAAACCACGTGAGTGTATATGGTCCAAAGTTTCCATTTAAGTTGGAACTAGACTTCTTGCCTGTGTAATTAGTTTAGAAATGCAATATTCTAACTTTACATAAATCTGAATTAACAACAAAAAGATTGGTTTAATGAGGACACAAATGATACATACAAGACTTCTTAATTCAAATATCCCATAAAGTGCCAACAGCCCAATTTAAGATTTCATGACCATATGAAACATAAAAAGGAGGAAAAAATAAATAAAAAGGCTTCTGATCAATAAAACCAGCAAAGGGATTATAACTGTTAAGAAAATACTCAGGAAATATTTCCCTAAAGACAGCTGACGTCCAGAGGGCTTAGGTATCCACTCTTACAGGTGGATAGTCCAGTCCTACACCCAGTGCAGAGCCTTTGCAGCTTTCTGTAGAGGAGCTGTCTGCCAAAGCCTCTTGCTTTGATTCTTACACTAGATTCAAGGTCTTCTCTGCTAGTAAAAGAACACTCTAACAGGAATGCAATTTGATAGGCAAAGACATGAAATTGTTGCATCAAGGCTGAGAAAAATATTTTTTAAAATAGTAAGTGTTATGGTCAAAGGTGAGGAAGGGGAGCTTTGCAAGGGCACACAGTGGCTGACTCAAAGGCACTGCAGCTGATAGACCAGCTGGCAGAAATTACAGCTCCGGCAACACCTGTAAATGCTCTAACATAACTGAATAAAGGAAAGGGAATATATGCATTGGAAAAACAAACAAACAACAACAACAAAAAAACTGTTAATACTGTAGAAGAGTTGGTTTAATAAATGGGCAGATCATCTCATATTCTGAATGAAGAGTAAAACCAACAAAGAATTGCATTATTTTGTATCCAGTGGCACCTATCACCCTTTTCCTGGTACATACATTTGACAAATGAAATAATGCATAGGTTCCATTGTTAAGAGGGTTTTTACCACCATTAGAAGGGAAGTAAGTAAGTAATAGTGTGGTAAAGAGACATTTTATTGAAATATATTGCTGTATTCAGAGCTTTCATTCTGAAATAAAGTGCTGTGCATACAAATAAACAAAAAGAAAAACAACAAAATCTAGTCACCTTAGAGACAAATGTATCAAAGGCTTGATTCAAACTTTTAATTAAAGCTGGAAATCCAGAATATCCAGTTAGTTACAATGATTAATTATATGGTTTCTTATGGATTTTTACTCCTGTATTTAATTTGAATTTGTAACCTACAGGTCAGATAGTCACAAAACATGAGTTGTTAAATATAATTCTGCACTTGAAATAGGCAGTTACAGTGAAATATTTTGTCTTGAAAAGCATTGCAAAATGTTACACTTAAAGCTATTTACATTGTCAAGTTATCTGTTCTCCCTTTTCAGCTACACTAAATACCTACAATTTTTAGGCTAATGGATTGATATATTTTTTTTTTTTTTAATTGGAATGAAAATTGTACAGAGGGGCTTATCTGCTTCTATAAGGATTGCTTGTAGAAGTACAATGAAAATGAATGCTAGCAAAATATCAGATATTTTGGGAGGTTTTATAGAGCATCTGATGAAAAATATACATTATACCAGAGAAGCTGAGGAATATGACTGAAGAAACAAGATCATTTGGCAGTGTAATCAGAATTAAGCAAGACAAAAGAAAAATCATTGTGAAAAACCAATTTTAGCAAAATTTTCAGGCTTAAAAGGAGTACTGAGACAGAGTGTATGAAATTTAGTAGTTTTGATTTATCCTTCAGTTTGGGGGTTCAAGAACTTCCTCCTGAGCTGGAAGCAAGGTTATAGTCAGTTTTTGTTTGTTTGTTTGTTTGTTTGTTTGTTTTTTGTTTTTTCCAACAAGGTCCACTCTATTCAGAAAAGCTGTGGTTACAATTTCTTGACCAAAAACCATTAAAACCCAGAGTGTAAACTAGGAGTTTAGCAATAACAAATAGGGAAAGCCTGAGATTCAGCTAATTACAGTGAGCGGCACACTACTTCATAAAGAGGCCTCAACACAGTGGGAAAACGGAGCGAGGTGCTATTTAACCTGAGTGAAAAAAATTGAAATCTGGCTCACAAACAGTATTAGGAAGAGACTATTCTGCCTTAATATGATATAATGAGAATAGGATGAGAATGTTTAATTCTTTTGGTATGCTAATGAGTATTCATTAATTATAACAGAGCAAAATTATGCGGCTGAGTGCCAACTGCATCTGGTGTTGTGTAGCTGCACAACACAGCATCTGACCAGAAGACAATATGATAGTCTTCTGCTAATGGTTGGCTTTCCTTCCCATGCTGCTAGAGCAGAAAGAGGTAGAGAGTCCCTAGCCTGGGAGAGCGGCACCCCAAACATCCCTTTGGGAAACTGGGGAGAGAAAAGGAACTGTGTGTTTTAAAAAGACATGCTTTCCCTCCTTGGGGAACAGGGGTCTTTCAAGGGAAGGGTTTTGGGTTGTACTTGAGGCTGGAGCTGGCTCCAAGATACCCTCTCATGTCTCCATGCAGCTGTTCTTGGGTATGTGGGTGATGGAGGAGCCTGAAGTTGGCTGGGGATGTGCTTGGGACTGAAGTGTGAAGGAATTAAGTGGGGGTTAGCCTTGTGGTGCTTGAGTGTGGGAGTCCTCACTCACCATGCTGGGAAGGCAACCTTGGTAGAAAACGTGGGGTTGGTGTTCTCTGTCCTGTATTGTAATCCAGCCAGAGGCAGAGCTCTCTGGGAGAACTCCTGCTTATCAAAGCGTCAATCAGTTTTTTTGTTTGTTTGGTTGGTTTTTTTTCCTTATTTCTTAATACTATATTATGTTTTCAATTTTTCTGTGTTTTGTCTGAGCCTCTAAGATACATCACAACTTTATATACATCAAAATGGCTTTACATTTTAACTGGATCAGTATGTGTGTGCGTAAGCAAATTGTAGCAATTTAAAATGCAATGTGTGGGGTTGTGAAACTCCACAAATGCACCCCAAAAGGCACTATCTAGAAATCTCTGTAAAGCAGATATCTTCCACCCAGTATAGGAAAAAAAATAAGGCTGATTGGAAGGAGGAAGCTTCCAGTTTCCTGCAAAGAAAAAAATTGAATCCTCCTTTTATTCCTAATAGGACAAAGCTTAAGGAGGAAATAAACAAACCCAACAAAACAAAGTAAAATAATAATAATAATAAAAAAAAAAACACTCAGGAAAACTTCAAGTCTGATTTAAACAGTATTTTTATAGAGAAATAGGTATTTAAAATGAAAACATTCCTGAAAAATGATGGGTTTTGTGTGTGTGTGTGTTTCTCATCTATAACACTTTTTTAAAAATAAGAATACAGGGAGAATAAATCTTGCTGTCAAGCTGGTCTATGACAAATCCATACCACCATTCTTTGGCAACGTATCAAAAAATACCTTGGTGGAGAGGAGCACTATCCTTAAACGCAAGCTGTCATGGATGTATTAATAGCAAATTCTCAGTAAGGTGCCGTCAAGTGGAGTATCTACACTCAAAACCTCAAAAACCCACTTGCAGAGTAGCAAAAGAGCTACAGCTGAACTGAGCCATTGCTGAGCAGAAGACTCCTTGCACGCACTTTAAAGACAAAACAAAGCTTTGATTGGGGTATTTGACAGCTCTGATTCTCTTTAAACAGAAGAACTAAAATTGTGACCCAGCATCACTCATCAAAAATATTTCCTGGTCATTACTGTTCTACAATTAACTGTTAATATTGTTATGCCCACCAAAAGTGCCCAGGATGGAAGGTGGGAAGTGGACAGAGGCAGCCGATGGTTTAGGTCTTGCTCTCTAACACGGAAGCATTGCAACATTGGCACTCCCTATGTGTTACTGGTTGTACCCACAGCTGGTGACAGTGCTAGAGACCATGATAACGATTTGTTTCTTTCTCTTAGTTAATTATTTTTTCTCCCTGTATAACCATCCTTCAGATACATTCTGGGTCTGGTGCTGAGTATGGCAGGGAAGGTCTGTGCAGCGGTCTCCTCCTGTTGAGGTGAGCAGATCACTTGAATGCTGGCTGACACCCTCCTTTCTCCTCTAGAAAAGCTCATAGCTGGCTCACAAGGATGTGCTGCAACAGGAATTTATAGAAGCAGTTTTTTAAATGTGGTGATATTAAGCCTAAGAAGTGTGCAGTATATCATACACGTGATCCTTAGGACAGCAGGGCACATATGGGAAAACAGCTTCCACGCTCCAATGGGAAATCAGTGCTTTGACTGTGAAATGTTCCCATAGATAAACCTGATAAATATGGTGTATTTTATAAACCTTTCAGGTTTATAAATGATAACTTTTCTGTTAAGAATTGGATTCCTAATACATTCAGTCTGTAAATTCTGTTCAAGTCCACTATAGCTGGACTGTCCCTCTTTCCAAAGAAACCTTATTGTTGCTGTGCTCTAAGTCACGTTTGTGTGCAAGGCAGAGGCACCTCTTGCCATGCATGAAGGCAAGAACTTGTCAGCATATGAGTAATATTATTTTTCTCCTGATCAAGACACTTATTAAGCACTGAGGACTTTGAAAGGCACCGGTGCAGACCTGGGATATGCAGAGCCCAGGGTTCACACTGTATGCAAACCTGCCACAAGTCCACGAGAGAAAGCCTGCACTCGTGTCTGATGCCTTAGCTATGCACAGGATGCAGTGCTCTGCTTCTGTAGGCACAGACACTCGAGCAATGCCTGCAGATCACTATAAGTAATGCCTTCCTGCCTATATAGCACTTATCTTCTCTGCCCACAGCTCATTGCATTTGTTCTTAATTGAATTTGTAAACCTTCTGGGGTAGTTTGCACACAAACATCAGGTGTTGCCGTGTCTCACTTTGAATGGGGCCAAGTGTGTTGCCGAGCTGAACTTTATAATTAACGTAAATGTGTAGTAGCCCTTTACAGTAATGATGTCCAGCAGATTTGTGCAAAGGGTGGCAAATACTTCCATACATATTCTAGTGGAACAAGATATGAATCCATAGGTCATATTTACTTATTTATTTTTACTGACTTCAGGAAGTGCAAATTGTGAATTTACTTTGGGAGGTTTGTAAAAGTGCAAATCCTCTAGGAGCTAGGCAATTACCCTTCAAGTGGGTTGTATATGCCCTGCATGAGGTCTTTCTCACTAAACTGTTCCAAAGTGTCCTCAGATCCTGCTGGCAGGGACTCATCTTTGTCAGCTGCTTGATACTGGAGAAGATGAACCTCTCCCAGGTGTGCTGCCCCTCCCGAAGTGATGGATTCAGGGCATCTGCCATATTTAGTCCCCCCAGTCCATGAAGGATGGAAAACAAAAGCAAATCCAACCTCTTCTGGTAACTCAGTTTAGTATTAGAGTTGTGATAAATAAATATGGGGGTCATCCTGGGGACATAAAAATAATTCGAGAGATAAGGAACCACTTATCCCCTTAAAACATCTTATTTTTTAATCCATCTGCAAAACTAAATTAGGCTGTCAATTAGCACATTTCAGCAAACCTGTCTTGGTTCCTCTGTAACTGTCATGGTGTGGGTACAACACCATGAGAAGGTAAGAGAGGGCATATCAGAAATACAGGTATGGAAAATTGTGTTACAAAATACGTCTGGTAAGCTATCTTCTGAGAAACAGATTTAATAGTTTTTTTTTTTTTCTAGATTTCTGGCTGAAAAAAATAATCTCTACAGATAAACATGGATGTTCTTACTATATAAGACCTCAAGTATCCATTAACTTTTGTTTCAGGTTTTGTTCTGTACCAGACTTTGGGGTGGGGTGGGGTGGGGAAATACATGAACTTACGTTAATTGAAAACCACACTGTGGGAGTGATTTCTGTGTTAACTCTCAAGTATTAGTTCCAGCTTCCATTAGCTGAAATTTTATTGGAAACGAATACTTGAAGCTAAGCTACACCATTAACCTGTACTTTATTCAGCTACTGCAAATGGAGTCTGGAGCTACAAACATTTTGTTTGTAGAGGAAGTAAAAACAACTTGGTGCCTGCCAAGCTATCTTAGTGTATTTCCATACAAATGTATAAAAACATCTTGGTACTAATTCAAGATCTCTGCTTATTTTGGATACTAGTTTCAGAGGGGATGTCTGAAAAAAAAAAAATGGAAACAGGTTTTCAGTTCCTTTTGCCTTCTTTATTGCACTGATGGAGACTGCTTATAATGGATGTTGTACTGCATTTGTGTTTTGTTCCAATTAACCTGCCACCTTCCCTAAATGAAGCTTGTACAAATGTTGCCATGCATGACCACCAAATGTCACTGCAGCTCATCACACTCAACAGAGGGCTGGCTGTTTTCTTTATTATAGCATTAAATTGATTATTTATATGTTGATTATTAGAGCAAGTTCATCAATTTAATGCCATAATAAACTTTGTATTGAACATATTTTAAGATGTGTCAAAGTAAATATATGTATATATATATAGCTGGACATGTTTGAATTGCATGAATATGAACCAGGCAGAAAGCAAAAACTAAAAGCTATTTGTGACATTTAATGACCATATTAACATCCCTAATAGTAAATGACAAGGTAATTAAGGCGGAAAAGATTATCCCAACTAAAGTGGTTTAAGCAATTACAATAATGTCATGAAAGTAAAAGAACACATCCAAATGGAGGAGAGATAGATCTCAGATTACCCAGGTAAATTGGTTATTCAAATTATCAGTGTTTCATTTAAGTACCTCTAGCTATATACTGTGTGATATGTGAACTGATACGTATGACTGTTTTAAGTGATGCAGAGAATTATAAACTCCACTTGGTAATGTGGAAATATATCTACAGGTGTTGCAGACACTATAGATACAGAAAGGATTAACATGGCTGAGAAAAACAAAACAAAAATAACAACAAAAAACACAACAAGGAATGACGTTTTATACGGTTACTGCACTGTAGGAAATCTGTACTGGGCCCAGATTACTAGAAAATCTAAAACCAGACCTAAGGAATTTATATATAGAGAGAGAAAGGTTGTACTTGACTTAACAGTGTATTTGTAAGAACTACCAAATAGCAGTACAAATGGTTGGATGACCTTGTAGTGAGGTCGTTCAATAAGAAGCTAGAGAGGTGGAGATCTAGTTCTGCTGCTGTGTTGTGGTGCTTCTGGATAAAAACATGTTGATACTCCCATGTCACAGTATCTGCTGTATCTGGATGTGCTTGCTCTGTATTTTCCAGGTAGTTCTGGGCACACTGTATTTCTGTGATTTGGGTGTACAAGACATGACTTGCTCAGATGTCAAAGGCAAAATGGTGAAACAGAGGGAGTGAAATTGGAAATATATCTTTCATTTTGAAGTAGTACACCTCCTATGGTAAAAAGGGGGGAAAAAAATAATTGAGGTTTCTGGAGGATGACTGTAACACATAAGCACTTTTTCTTCTGTAAGACCAAGAGACACATTTGTTTGCAGTTCTGCATGCCACTGATCACGAAGGAAGAGTGATACACCTGTGATATACCTCCAGCCTGTTCAACAGTTGCACTAAGTAGAGAGGAAATACTGGTACTAAAACTGGGATTGAGGACCAAAGGTAAGTCTAATTTTCTGTTATCTTGAATTTCAGAAAGAAGCACTCCAAATCCTATGTTCATACCTGGATGAAAAAGCCAAGTGGCCACACACTGCCCAGTAATAAATAAAGCAGCTTATTCAAGTAAATCAGCTGTGTCTTTCTTTTCAGCTTCAGTCACAGCTTTCAAATGAAAAGCTGTTGAAAGGTTGCAAGAAAAGTAGCAGGTCAACAGGCATCAATGGCAGCATTTGGTGCTACAGGAGCTTGACACTGCTGCTGGGGTGCCCAGAAGATCTTAATTTCTTTATTAAAGCTGTGGTATGAGATAGATTACCTGAAGGCATTAAATATGTCAACTTCAAAACTAGGAGCAGATCTGCAAGCTGAGGAGCCTTCTCTGTTATCTGTCTACAATACATAAATAAATACGATTTAAACAATGGTTCTTATTTCTCTTTGGATGGCAGTAGAGTTGTGATTGTGAACTAAGTAATCAGGGAGACTTGTTTGCTACATCGCTTAAAAGTTACATCTCAGAGAATCATTTCAGTAATAACACTGATACCACAGGGCTCATCCAGAGCTTACTTCCTGCCCTTTGCCTCCCTAAATAAACTGATTGTATTTGGGCAGGTCCTGTGATAGTCTTCTCTGTACCAAGATGCAAATGCTACCTTGGTCTATGGGAAATAGCCTTGCGGTAGGGATCCAAGATCTGTCAGTTTTCCATACTGTTCATAAACTTTCTTTTTACCCAAACTACTCTAATTTCTCCACTCTTTGAATTCCTATATGTAAAATGTGCATAATACTCCTGTCCCCCCACCCCCTCACAGTTTTCTTTCTTTGATTTAATTGTTTTGTTATTTGATATTTGTATTTTCCTTACCATGCATCCTCCTTTTCAGACAGGCAGAACAGTTATGCTTCTGGGAGATAGCATTTTCACAAAGTTTTTCAAAAGCACATGACCAAAGAACTTCTCACCCCTCCAGGTGAATGAAATCACACTTTACTGCACATTTCAGAATGCCTACAACATAAAACTAAAATTTTGCTGGAGATCATAAACGGTAAAAACCCTGTTTTTATGACAAAGTGCAATACCCCTCAAAAAAAGTACCTAGAGAATTGGCCTGTTCTGTTCCTCCTCCCTCCTTCATGTGCTCTTCTTTTGTCCTTCAGAAACAGGCAGGGTTCTGGCATCAGCTCCTTAACCTCTTACGATGCAAGGAATATATAGCAGAAAGGTGTCTGGATGATATGGGAAAGAGAAAATGTGGCATTTTTATTTGTTTCTATTGCAATTAGTTTTTTTTTTTTTTTAAAAAAAAAAAAAACTCAAAGCATTATCTATTTTTTTTCCCCCTCAGTATAATTGCATTTAAAACACATTCAAGCAGATTATCCTGCCTAACTTTTGTCTTGACATCTCTGCAGCTGGATTTCTGCATGGTAATAATAGCTACATCTCCTTTTGGAGTCTCGGAGTCTCTTCTTCAGCACGACACCTAAATTTAGAGCAGCTAATAGGAAGAGTATGGGAATCATTATTTTCCCACTCCCTCTCTGGTAACCCTTCTTAGCGTCACGTTCGTGCTTTCTGCTGGAATGGTCAACCTTGCTTCAGTCCTGTTAGCACTGGTGGTCCAGCAAGTCATAGGATCATATCATAGGTTTGGATCAGGCCAGTCATACTCCCTCATCCTAAAATAAAATAAAATAAAATAAAATCACCTGTTCTGTTTCCTCAGGTATTTTTTCCCAGTGTCTGAATGTGCTAGAGAAGAGCAAAGCTTTAGGATTTTAGTGAGCTGCACTGTACAAACTCTGATAGAGATTTTGGACTTTGATGGATACTGCATTTTCTCTCACTGCAAATGCTTGGTGTGAGACCATAACTTCTCATGTGTCTCATCACTTGGGACAGGGGAGATCTCTCCTGCTGTATGCTAGGCACACTCTTTCTGGCAGAAGGAAAATATAGAGTAGGAAAATATAGAGTAGGAATCCACATCCTGTTTACCCAACTGTAAATAGCCTTTCTGAAGAAGAATGGTGTTCAAGACAACATTTAGGAGGTTTCTCTTATTTAGCAATCTCCCTAACCCATTCACAGCCATAACAAAGCACAGCTCCTCTAACCTGAAAGACCAAGCTAATGTGTCAAGTGAAATGGCAAAGATAGCTTAACTTGGAACAAAGAGTTTATGTTATAAAGCTTCAAATAATTCACATTTATTTTTGACATTTTACATCATAACACACTGAGAAAAGCATCTGACTACTAGGACTTCTATTTGTCTGTATGTGAAACAGAGAACTGACAGTGTTGTTAAGAAACATACATACACAAAAAAGGAGTGATTTGTTTACCTTAAATACTTAACTCCAGTGTATCGACATATTACCTTTTTATGCTGTACTAACATAGTTTTTGTGGGGACAAGGGCAAAGGGATTAAGCAAAATAAACTGTTATATGTATGTTTAAATAATTATTTGTATTGATCCTTTGAGCATTTGCATTCAGCAGAAGTGTAGTACATTACTACTGTTGATTGTACTGTTTTATCAGTGGGTGGGAATAAAAAGCAGGTAAATCTTATTGCTGCCTTGCTGTTCCCAGCTGAGCGTCTCCTCCCTGGTGGCTGGTGAGACTGGGGTGCGGAGAGGAAGTGAGACACAGTGACAGGGTTTTTGCCTGATTGATGGTCATCCTCACTGATGGCCAGGGTGAGCCCTGTGAGAAAAAGCAAATATCTAGCAGGAGATGAGAAGTACGATATGATGGTAATTAAGTGGCCCAGAAAAATGATGTTTCCAGACAAAAATATCTGTTGCCTTCAGTGGCTGCAGTATTTCATCCACTGTCTTTTGTGGTTGTCTGTTTCACTTCTCTTTGTTTTAACGTGTTTTGAAATTATAACATAGGCTTGTGGAAGACAGAAAAATAACTGCCTAATTTCTCTCCCTCCTACTGTTGTCCACCTACCTACCTCCTGTTTACTACTGAGGAGTAAGGCCCTTCAAGCTTCCTTTTATCATCCTGATGGTGTAAGTAGGATGTGGCTTACTCATGTGGTACTAGCTTTTCTCTAAAAGCTTTGATTTTTCCATCCATTGTTATCCCTTTCAGCCCCCTTTAGTATTTATTTGTGACTGTATGTACCAGTGGTGGAAGATGGGAGATGACCAGATAATCATGACTATGAATACCCAAATGCTGCAGAAAGACCTGCTCTCTGATCTCTCATTATCCATGGCAGAATTGGCAGAATTGACTTCTAGGTGGTATCTCCATTGCTGCACACTTCCCCAAATCACATAGACTGTTTAAATAAATTGATTTTGCCTGCTGTGTGTGGCAGCACCACTGCAGTGTAAATGGAGATTTTGGCTCCCTCTGGTATGAGTGTTTGCTTTAAAACAGGTTTCATGGAAACAAAATGTCCTCCACCTAGGCAGTGATAGGGTTGCTGGCATCTACCTGGTGTGGAAACGTGATATCAAGAGGTGAAGCATCCCTAAGCAGGATGTGTGCTGGAAGTGTTGACCATTGTGGTGACTGAGATTTCCAGCTTTAAAAATGTACATTGAATCTGGTCTTGAGTAGGTCTAGAAAGAGGAATATTTCTGCTGACTTGTCAGGGAAATTTTCAGAGGATTAGTCTGTAGTTGCTGGGTTACATGAAGTACCTTTCACATTCTGTGCATGTGGAAGGCACTTCAGCATGAGAAGGAAGGAAGTTCTTTGGATTCATTGGGATACATAAGTGTTTTGTCTCCAGAACTCAAAAAAATGCTGTCACCCTTTTTTTTTCATATTTATATGTAAAATTCTGCCAGTGAAGAAGATCTAAATCTCTTGTCAAGAGATTGAAAGTCTCTGAGATTAATAATCAGCAGTATGAAAAATGAAGTAAGGTTTTCAAGACCTGTTCATCCTTAAGCTTCTCTCAGCGACATCCCTGCTGTCTCCTTAGAAAGCATTTCTTGAACTTTTTTTTTTTTCTCCTGCTGTTGACATCTCTGTTTTCTGCCAAAAAGTATTTTCAAGAAACATTCTTGTATAATATATTGAGATCTTCATCATGATGAAAACTACTGATATACACTAATGCTCTCTCACTTGTGTTTGATGGGCATTTGAAACATAGCCTCCTGCTGTATTCATTTACTGTCATGACCCCCTGCTCTGCCCCCAGCAATCAATATCATGAGCCAAATTCCCCGGGAAATATGACCACTCTGTACTGTGCTGTTACCATAATCTTGTCCTAAAGCGTGATTAACTTTCATGGACCAACTGTGTTGATTTGCCAGAGCCACAGGAGCTCAGGCTAAGCCACCTCTCTTATCACACTGGTCAATCAAGGGAAGCAAAATAGCCAGGATATCTGTGGGGCCGTGCTGGATTCCAGCTATACTGGCAGCCACTACAGGGCTCTGCATCCTGCAGTATTGGAGAGGTGCCCTCAAGGAGGAGGCAGTGGAAGGACAGTAAGAGGATTTCTTCCATCCGTAATGACTTCTAGCAGAGATCTTTGAAGGCATTCCAATTGATATATTCATCTAGACTTGGCCTGCCATTTTAACGGCTTTTGCTTGTACTCACAGCAGCACAGGTACCTGTGTGAGGGAAACTTTTGAACACCACAGATGTTTAAGTAGAGCTTGCTAAAATGTGTAGTTAAAAGGATATAAAATGGTGAGTGAATATTTGTTTCAATAACAAAAGTGGCAGAGGCACTTCGGGGGCAAATTCAACTCTTCTTTAAACAATTCACTTAGCTGCTTTTGATATCTTGTTCATTGTGCATCTACTGTGCACAGTACAACATGGTATGCAGGTTTTTCTGTCTCACCAATGAAGAAAGGAGGATAACAGACCTGGTTGTATGAGAACTGGTAACACTTCTTTGGATTTTCTCTTTTCAGAGTCTCATTCAGAGTTTTTCGTGGATGTGAATTAGTACTATAGCAGGCAAAAGAATAAACTCCTCTACACAGTTCAGCTTCTACGTGTGCTGATGCCCCTTCTTGAATCTGTTCTCCACTCTGTCCCTTCTGAACTGTTTTTTGGGTGCAATTGCTCATTTTTTACCTGTAGATCTGGCTGTGATACGAGTCTGGAGAAGAGAGACTTTTATTACTGGATAAGTAGAAACAATAACTGTGTGTTATGCACAGTTATACTGATTGATGAAGTGACATAAATTTGTTACTTAAGTCAATAGCGTAGATGTGGTGGCTCCAAGTTGGAGTCTTTGCTTTCCACCATCTGTTGCTGGTGTTTCAGGAAGTACAAACTGCTTTACTCAAAATGCCTACAGTTCTTTAGTGGTACCGTGTTATAATTTGAAGGAATCTAAATTAACTTTCAGATGGAATACATGGGAAATCTGATGTTCCTAAAAAGTAGATATCTTTCCAGTGCCATGTGATATTTACTGTTTTAGAGCAGGTTAATTAATTCAGGTTACTAAATAGTAACAATTGTGTGTAACATCCTGATTCTGCCTACTGTAATTTCTGCATTTAATTCCTGTGGTACCTGATTAACAAATGTTAACTCCCACTTGGGAAAAGCAGTGGAAAGAATGGAAAGAAGAGCTCACTTTGAACACGCACACCCCTGGTTTATATGTGTAAAACAATTATCCTTTGCAAATGAGGCCATTGATTTTTTGAATACCACCTTCATCTTAGGGGATATAAAGTTACATTTCATTCCAACAACTGGAAGCATAAGATTTTACCCTAAGGCACTACTTTGCTGAAGAAGCCTTCAAGAGCACAGCAGCATGTATAACACTTCAGTAAGCAATGTAGATTCCCAGAGTTTAATATATGAGGAACCATTAAACTAGTCTTTCTTTTTCCAGTCTTTATCTTTCATCTACCTTCCCAATAAATGAACCTTAAACCCAATAACTTGGGTTTGTTTAGAAAGTAAGACTGTCTAGAGAATATGCTCCTGGAAGGAAACCAGTCTTTATTTGCAAAGATCAGGGTACAGTTTCTATTACAGTTTTTGTAAGCAAAAAGGACAGATATAGGTGAAGAGGTGACATTTTTAGAGATGTTAATGCTTCTTCCTTGCATCAAGTAATGAGGGAAGCTGAAGAAAGAAAATCAGCTATTGATTTAATTTTGAGTGGCTCATTGAACCTTGTGTGTGATTTAGCTGTAGAAGAGCCCATCTGTATTAGTGAATGTACTACTCTTCTGTTCAACATCATGCTAAGAGATGAAAAAGTCACACACTGAAAACCCATTACAGCAACTTTTACCTTAGGTAGGAGGAACAACACAAAATGAAGAAAGGTAATCAAAGGAACAGATTACAGAGGACATGATGATTGTTTAAAGATACCTTATTAGGTGCCTGGAATAAATGTATATTCCTCTTTAAAAGAAAGTCTGTTTAGAAGGACAAAAAAAAAAAAAAAAATAGCCACCTCAGTAGAACAGCAGTGTAGAAGTAATAAGGACACACTTTAACATATGAATGAAATATTTGAATGAGAAAAGTAGAAAATAAATTTAAAAGTATTAAAACATGGGGAAAAGAAATAATCATAAAAAAACTAAAACAAAAAAAGTTAAGAAAAAAGTAGGAAAAATGCATGGTATAATGAAGAAGGGGTGCCGTGAATTTTGCAGAAATTCCTGTTGCATTAAGAGCCAAATTATGTTCACAGGGTTGTTCTGGTTAAAACCACATGCATGGATTTCTAAAACGTTTTAGCAGGACTCTTCACCAAATTTTCTTTCTGACCTGAAGATTTATGTCATAGAAAAGTAAAAAAACTAGCTAAAAGATGAGAAATGGGAAACAAAGGTAGGAACAAATTATCAGATTTTAGTTATCCCAGCAAATACTCTGTTGGGTTCTGTGCTTCTCATGGTATCCATAAATGATCAGAAAAAGAAAGAAAAGTGAAACCAAGAAAACAACTAGGCTGATGATACAAAATTACTGTGTTCTGACAAATCTGAAGATGACTGCCAACACATACAGAAGGATCTTGCAATTCTGGATGACTGGGCAATAAAAATCGCAGATGAAATTCAGTGGCAATAATGCAAATTAATGCACAGGGCGAAAACTGTTCTATTTTGGTGATCTCTAACTGTGTGCTCCATTCTATACAATGGAGCGATCATGAAGACTTTCTGGATTACCCTCTGAATACTGCATGGAGCTCAACAGAAAGAAGGGCAAGCAAAGCACTGGGGGTTATAGAGGAGGCATAAAGAATATGAAGGAAAACATTATTATGCAGTTGTAGAAATCAGGTTTTTAGAATGCCACCAAGAAATCTTGAATAGCATGTGTATTTTTATGCTCCCTCAAGATCTAGAAATGCTGATTTTCAGAAATTGTGAATATTTACATTATAAAGCTGATGCATACAGCAAATGGACTTGTATGTCCTCAACAACTAAATCCTGAGACCTTAGACAATACAGATTTGCTAGAAATGTTTCACAAAATATATTAATCAGAATTGGCCAACATTGTGAGTAAAGAAAACTAAGTGGAAATTTCAAGAAATTTGTCATCCAGGTTGATTATTTTTCTAGATAGAATTAATGCATTTTTATCCAGAATTTATTAATTCATGGATTTTTAACCAAAATTTTATACCAAGCAAGCATGAACAATCCGCTGAGAGAGGTGATATGTGATACTTAAATGCTAAACCAGGCATACCTGACATTACATAGAGTTAAGAACTTGTTAAAGATGAAAGGAAAGACTTGGTTTGAGAGATGTTGTAACCTACAGCTTATAGCATTTTTGCATTACTTTCTAATTGTCTAGTATTTTTTTCCTTGCTGTTTATTTCCACAAATACTGTCTTTGAACTCCTGCTGTGCCAAGCACATACCAAATGCTACAATGATACTGCTCCCTGGAGCATCACTGTTAAGGGGTCTCATCCCTTGTGTAGCATCACAGTAAATGTCAAGCCACTGACATCCAAGGATGTTCTGAGTGCTTTATATTCTCCTGTAATTTCCAGACCTTTCAACACTGTATTGTGCCGAAGTCTTACTTTGATACAAAAATAAAGCAGAAATAGGAAAGAAGCAGCAAGGTAGTAATTTTGCTATGCAATGGCAGCTAAGCTCACTGAAATTAATTAAGTTTAACTTTAACTAAAGTTTATATAAAACAATAAAGTATTGGTTATGAAGCAGTGTTTAATACCGTGATTTATTTTATTTCATTTTATTGATTTGCATGGTATGATTTATAAGAACTCACCAGCTCTGACAAGGAATCACACAATGAATCACAGCTAGATGAGGCAAACTGGAAGTTAATACAGCATTAAATAATTGGAAATGTTTTCCATTCCATAAAAATAGAATGGAGAAATGCTAAAGCATGCTCTAAACTGTTTCTTTCATCATGCTGTTATCCTGTCTTAATACATTATTAGAGTAAAGTGGTAATTTTTCATGTGCTTTACTGTGTAACACCCATCTGTTATGGAGCAATAACTGGATTGAAGGAATCAATCTATTGAATCAAAGACTTTAAAAATGAACAATAAAAGGCCAGTTTATATTGCATGTAAACGTAAAACAGACATGGTCTGGGGCATTTGAACAAAATATATACATCTAGAAATGTGAAGTGTCATTAATTTGCTAGGACTCTTAGACTGAAGTTTTGCTGAAACAGAGGTAAGAAAGAATTACTATTTAGCATCCTCTCAGGGAGACTGGGCTGCTCAACCCCCTGCTGGAAACATCTCAGATCAGATGACCTTATAGCTAGATAGCTCAGGTGCAACACATATCTCAGCATCTCAGCAAATCCTCATGACTTGTTTCCGTTTTGTGGCTTAGTATCTAAAATACCCTAAATAACGAAAGTATTTTAAATATATTTAAGGACTTTTTTACCTCTCTAAGTAATGGCATACCTGATTTTTTTCTAGACACCACAGGTATTTCCATCATTCCATTTCATTTGCTGTTTGTCTATTGTACAGTAATTTGTCTAATTTTCTAGTAGTGTCTCCCTGACTTGCCATGTGTTATATCAACATTGAAGTTATGGTCTTGACTTGGAAATACCACATGGATGAGAATTCAATTTCTAATTAGAAATCTGTTGCTCAGGTGACTGGACATCTCGGTCCTGTTGAAAATTTATATAATTTTGAAAGATTTTAGATAAAAAAACACTGTATGGCATAATTTAATTTTTGCTTCTCCCAAAATCAGAGAGGTGCCTAGTTTACTCTTTACATCAAACCTAAGAGGAAATCTGAAAAAGTACTGAAGATGAAAGGCAAAAAGAAAGTAACTTGAGAGCTTTAGTTTTACATTTGCTTGAAATCAACTTGCTATTGGAAGTTTTTGCTCTTAAAACAAGTAAGGAATAAAGAGCAAGAACATTATTTTGGGTTGGATTATTTCTTTAAGAATATAGATACCAGGAAAAAAAATATTTAAAAGCCTTTTTAAAAAACACTGAACTTTGTCCTGGGTGAAAGTTTGTTCTACCAAGGAAACATTCCTATATAACTCTCTAACTGAAATAATGACAAAAGATGGTGCTCAGGAATACGTAGTAATTTTCAAAGGTGCTTTAGACCCAAGCAAAACTGTGGAAACTGCACAGCAGAAATGGCTCATGGCAACAGAGATGACGGGGTTCATTCTGATCCTGCCTGACAAAGCCGATGCTAAAGTGCACTTGGCCTTCTCTGGGATTCCTTTGCCAAGTCTGTAGTGGGTTTAAAGCTCCCATGGTGAGACAAATGCTATATACTTTGCTCTCTGAAGTTGCAGCAGCCCTAACGTAGCATGCCTCAGCTGTCAAATTGGTTCATTGGGATACTTTACAATTAAAGACATAGAAAATGAGCTAAGAGTTACAATATATATAGCTTATTGGCCTTTCCCTAAGCTTCACAAGAAAGAACCAACCTCCTTTTTACTGGAAAACAAAAACAAGAAAATACACAGTTCCTTAATTAAGGATGATAACAAGTAAAGCCTTAGAGAAAATGCATCTGTGAAATGTGTTCTCCTTCTAATGTGTGCTAAAGGATGAGATGGGACTGAAGCCTGCCACAAAGTACAGAAACAGTCCTTTCAGTGAGTGGATAACTTAAACCGTCTACAAAAAAAAAAAAAAATAATAAAATAAAAAAAAAATGAAAAGATGCTGTGAAATTACTACCTTTAGATACATATTTATACAAGTCAGGAAAAGGGGAAACAAATTTCATGAGAGATACTTTAAGGAAAATGGTGTCTTGTATTTTGTAGCTCTTAAGGCAGAAACTTGCCAGTTACAGTTACTACTACCTGATGCATGATAGTAAATAGAGGATTTTCTTTAATGGATCAAAAGTGAAAAATATAACTTGGATTAAGACATTAAAAGAATCTTTAAAAGGTCTGATGCATTTTATAACAATAGGAGAGTAGTTCTGGTTTCTTTACATCTGTGCCATGGGAAAATGTTATTACTTCTTGCAGAAATTCAATACATGATTACAAAACTTGTGACTTTTGCCCTCTTCTTGGCTTTTCAGGGAAAGGCCTGGCTGTAGAAGTAGTCAAAATCACTATGTTTTGCTGCTGGTTTCCTATTTAATGACAGTTTCTAGCTGAGATTACTGTACAAAGATATCACCCGAGCCCAAGGTTTGTAGAAATCATTGAAAACTTGTTGCTGTTTTTGTCAGAGAGTAGAAGTCTTTGATTATTTTAAATTTTAGGAGGATTCTTACAGTACAGAATTGCAATTTATAGTGAAATACTTTGGCTTCAAAAATGCCCCCTCCCCTCTTTAAAAATCAGCTGAGGAAGCTTTATGAGCCAGCTTGCTCTTTGCTTGACTCAGGAACTTTCAGCTGAATTAAACATTAATTCTAGTAAGTGTAACTCAAGGGTGCAGGGAGACGATGAATCTCAAACTGCCTAACCAAATTAGAAAGTGAAAGCACTAGAGGAAATTGAACCTCAAGAAGACAATGTGGATACAGTAAATTGTTCAAACTCCTGGTTTTCTGTGTAGAATCATCCTCAGCGATTTGTATCTCAGTCTGTATCCAACATAAACAGTACAGCCAGCCCTTGGTAAATAAGATTTTTGTTTCTTAAAAGTTTTAGATAACATTTGGAACCTTTGTAAGAATAAAGTTTGTCTGTGTGGAGAAAATCAAATTGTGTCCTTAGGGAGACTTCTAGTGCAGAAGCTTCAAACATTTGTGAATTAGGAACAATTTCTTTATTCTCCTGTTCATTTAAAGTATTCTCTCAAGCAGTTAATAATGTTTATTTGTTTGTTGTTGTTGTTGTTGTTGTTTTTTGATGATTAAAGTTTATAACATTTGAATTCTTTAGAGGATGCGTAAAGCTCTTGCCTCAGTGCAGTGAATAATGGAAAAATGATAGCATAAATTAAATGAGATGTGGAAAGTTTATGTTTGTTCTGTGAAACTGTTCATTTGTAATGGCTGAATTAGTTCATTTTACATGTTGATAGAATGTCTTATTCAATCTTGGCAACCAAGTACAGTATTTTTTTTCTCCCTTTATTAAAAATGTCTCTTGCAATACACAACATTAGTTTTAGTGGAAGATGGTGTTGTCAAAGGGAAAGGTTCGGGTTAAGAATCTAATTTGACTTTGCTTTGGATTGTATATATGTATGCAGCTGTCTGTGGAATTACTCTGGATTTTGACTGTAATTCAGAAAGTAAAACTGCACTGAATCTATTTGCAGATGTCATATGAGCTTGTGAGTTCTTTACCTAGCCTGAATGGTTGCTACATATATAAGTACTGCAGGTCACCATCTGGTCCATCAAACCTAGCTCTTATTTTTATTTTGTATCAAATTGGCACAGCTCCATTCCTACTCAGGAATGGAGTTCCAGTTACAGAAGTTCATCTTCTCATTTCCTTTAAGTTTGATCAAGTCAGACATTGGCGACATGATATTTCTGGTTCTGGGTGTTTAAAGGGTGTCTGAGAATTGTGGTGTGTGAAGCATTCTTAGAAAGAATGAAGCAAAATGACTTCATTAAATAAATTTAAATATATATATATAAAACTAGGTTAAAAATACTAAAAGTCTAATATGTTTACATATATAAAAACTAGCTTATATATATATGGGGTGTATATATATATGAGATATAAGATATATAGGATATGTAGAATATAGACAGAATATACAGCTAGTTATTTGACCTAATTAGCAGTTATCTATGTTCACCATAGACAATTGCATTTGAGCATGTAGCAAAGTATTTTATAATTTTCCTGATGTTCTCTGCCTTTTTGTTGTTGTTGTTGCTCTTTGCTTTATTTATCCTTTGAAGCTGGGAACTGTGTCATCCCTTCTGACTTGCTGACAAAAAAATTATTGAGCGCCTACCTAAAGTAAAGGGTGGTGGTGAACAGGAACAGCAGAAGTATGGAGTGTCCTGGATGGCTTGGATCTCAAGAGTCTCTGATCAGTCCAGCAATCCTCTTTCTCTATTATTTGCATTTTTAAGAAATTAGTCCTTTCCTTTTCTCATAATACAAAAATCAGATGCATTGGGACAAATTTGCATTCAGGTACTGTGCTGCACAGCCTGCTGGAATGTGGGACTAGGTCAACAGTGCTGGAGCTGTGTGGAAAGAAGAATATATACTTCTTCATTTTTTTTACCTGAAGCTTCATGTTTCCCATGATGCGCTCTCTTAGTTTTGGTAAGCATTTTACACAAGCTTTGAAGATAAATCATATGACCATGGCACGTATTCTAAGTTGATTCTGATGGTGGTATGTGACATGTTCTTATAAATTAAATATAATAGATTTCATTTAATATACTTGATCTCCTTGTTCATTTCATATTCCTTGACTTATTCTGACTAATTAATCTTAGAAGTACAGGAACACTCATGAAGTACTTGCCACTTATTATTTAATTAAAGCTGCATGAGAAATGGGAACAAAACCTCTAATATTTCTCTTTCTGAAATGTCCCTCAACACCCTGTTTGCTTGAATACAACCAGCTGCCCTAGGACTGTATGGTTTATTTGCTTCCCCGTTTCAATAGCAGTGCTTGACAGTGGAGCCATAGGACACTCTTATTTTCATCCCTTGGGATAATGATGAGCCCTGCTCATTTGTGGGTAAGATTTCACTACATAAAATGAGGAAGCAGAAAACAAGAAAAATGTTTCTTTCAAGTTTTTGTATCTATCAGCGTCTACCCATCCTGGGGTACCTAATCACTTCTGTGGGGAAAATGATCATTTCAACGGTAGTTGTATGACAGTGCTGGTCACTCTATAGAAAAATAGGAGAAGCTCAGGCTTAGAAGTCAAAGAGATGTTTCACAATGCTTCTTAAAGCTGCATGATAGAAATGTGTTAGAAAAGGCAAGAATGTGCTGGCCAGAAGCAGCCTTTCTCCTAAGACTGTGTGAAGTCATTGCTGAATTTGGGAAGTGATGAGTGAATTCAAAGCACCATCCATCACGTGAGAGCAAGAGCACAGAGCTTTGTGCTGAGCAAAGTGCTCCAGGTGGTGGCTGACAATAGGCCGAGGTTCTGTGATGTGAGGTGGATGTACAGGAATTCAGAATTTATGGGTATACATCTTCCTCACTGTGTTTAGAATTCCAACTCTGCTTTTCTTTTCAGACTAAAACTCTCTCTCTCTCCCTCCCTCTCTCTCTATAAGAAGGTCATTGTCATTTCCACTCCTACGAAGACAAATAATTTATGCAATGGTGATGTTATGTCGAATTTAACAAGCTGACTTATCCTCTGCAGCTGTCTGCATTACATAGTGCTTCAGAGTGGAGCTCTGTGAGCACTACTGCTGCTCAGTTTACTGTGAGCCCTTCTCAAACTGAAAGCCATGTTGGAAGTTGAATTTTGGCTTTTTTTTTTTTTTTTTTTTTTTTTTT
>CM021703.1:30981431-30997587 GCA_011074415.1 Stictonetta naevosa | reverse complement strand
GGTTTTTTTTTTTTTTTTTTTTTTTTTTTCAGATCCTTATTTTTGCTGGTTCAAAATGAATCACCTACTGCCACTGTGTCATTTCTGACAATGACAGAGGATCCAAGAAAAATCACTTTCTGCTAAAACTGACCCAAGAAATTTATTAGAAAAAGGGAAACAGTATGAGCTATAAAGCTACTCACTGCCTTTTCTTTTCCTTCTTTTTCTGCAGTAAAAACCTTTGTGATGCTGTTGTTTTTTTTCTCTAACACACTTTGCTTGACCTTCTTATACAGATTTAAATAAACAGCCACACTCAGAATGCAGCTTAATTATGCTAAATGCAGAAGCCAGACCTAAAAGCAGAAACATTTTTTTCTGATGAGAAAGGCTTATTATTCTAAAGATAATATTCATTTTTTTTTTACCTTCCCCCCCTCTTTTTTTTGTGGGGGGGGGGGGCCCAAGTTTCAGATGTCTGTATCTGAAAACTTTCTTAACCAGCCTCCCTAAATCCCCAGTGCCTTAGACAACCCTCAAGTCCTAAGACATGTTTGAAAATCAAACTACCAAGCACTAATACAGCCTTTGAAGTATACTTGCTGAGAGTAAGCCAACAGTTAACCTTGGTGTAACTTCTAAAAGATATTATTCTGTTTGAATTGTTTTACTAATGGGCTAAATAACTTGAAAATTTGAAGATGTTCTGGAGCATTTATCGTCACAAGGGTTGTTGGACACAGGACAGGTTGCCAAAGAGCCAGTGAGTCTCCATCCCCAGAGATTCTCAAGTTTTGTTTGGAGAAGGCCCTAAGCAAGCTGCTCCACATGGTCCTGCTTCCAACAGGTCAGCTTCCTATTGGAGGTGTGACTTCGAGCCGAAGTCATTCCATGATTCTGACAGATTTAATAAGCATAAGGTGAACAAGCTGCTAAAAGTTTTTGTCTCTTTCATACACTTAGACAGGTCTATGCATTTCTAGAGCCAACAAGAAACAAGGCCAAAGCAAGACAGATTCTAAGAGAGATCCACTGCAATTTAATGAACTACTTCCAGCCCATTGATGATTACGCAGTATTTCTTATTTCCAGTTTCAACATAAAGAGGAAGGCAAAACAGCATTATTGTATTTGTGGCTTAGAGAATACTATTTTAGCAACCAAAAGGAATCAAAAGTGGTTGTTTATAGTCATCTTAAAAAGCTGTTTTCCAAGAGTAGGCAAAAAGCTGCAGTCTGAAAATGATTTAACTGCCGTATCTGGGCCACGCATAAAGTTGTTTTAGTGATCAAAAAGGGTACATGTATTTTCCAAGCACACATCCCTTCTACTGTAGCAATGGTGCCACACAGCCAGTCAGCATGGATGAAGTGCATGGCCACGGTGCCTTTGCAGATGATGGATCGTGGATGAATCAGAGCAGCCCTCGAGTGCCCACCAGCCAAAATAAATAAATAAATGAATAAATAAATAGCAGTGTTTAGTCAGAGCTGATGACATGGTTGTTAGTATTTATTTATCATCTCACATTTTAGAGGTGATATATGTCTTTTGCAGTACCATACTGTCAAATCTAAATGCCCAGATACTCTCCAGAGTGTTAAAGAACATGTGACTTTTGCTATTGGTGAGGTTAAAGTTGGCTCAGATGGCATAGCTTTGAGCCTTCTGATAAGATCATGAACTGAAAGATTTTGCACAATACAACCCATTTCCTTGTGTTACATATCACTAGATAGAAAGAAGCACCCTTTCTCACCCTAAACTTGGTGGAAAACTTTTCTGTGTGATGAATGGTGGAGATATTGCAAAGAGAGGAGCATAAACTTTGTCATACAGCTTGGGATGTGGCTGGTGTGATAGCTGCAGTTTCTCCCAGGCTCTGCTTGTTGCCTTGATACATGGCTTTATTAGCCTGGGTGGTGACTTGGGTCTCTTCTGCCACCTGGACCTTGGATTTTCTAGCGTGCAGCAGGATAAAATATATCCTATGCCCAAGGGAGTTACTGCATCAGTAAAGCACGTTGATGTCTGGAAAACAAACAAACAAACAAAAAAACAGTAGTCAAATAAAGAAAATGCATGTGATTGATATGAGTTAATCAGTTGCTCTGCAGGCAAAACAAACAATACAATCTTTTCCCAAAACACAGAAATTAGTTCAAACTGTTCATATTTTTGGATTGAGGCTTCTTGAGTGAGTGCTGCATTTGAATGATGAGTGTAATTTAAAAGAAGAAAGGTTGCTATATATATTTTTAAAGCAAGCATAACTCCATCTCTGAGTATCTAAGCTTTTCTGCCTCACAAACTGTATATAAAATGTATGTCCTTAGGAGACAGTAAGTAAAGCAGTAGTGAAGCTTTTATCTCTCTAAACCATAAAGTATAATGAAAAAAAAAAAAGGGTTATTCACACAATATCTTACAAATGGAAAATGGCAGACCACTTAAAATGATGTAAAATATATGCATCCTGTATGCTAAAATTACAATATTAATTTTACCACTTTTTTGATTATTAATTGAATCAATCAGATGTAATCATTTTATGTATCAGGAATACCTGAAAAGTTTTAGTGTTTTGGTGTTTGATGTGATCAATAATATATTTCAAAGATTAGCTCGTTAACATTAAAGATGTTCCTCTTTAGGGCCAAGCTCCATTACATCTCCTCTCATTGTTGTTAGAACTACCTGTTTTGTGCTTTATGATGATGAGGTGAATCTACCTGGATAGGTTTATAACCCCGGAGTTTCTGAAATCAGCTATAGATGCTCACGCATAGAAAAACACAGCTCGCCAGGGCAAAGGTATTAAATTTACCATATGAACAACCCAGCTCATTCACTCTCATAGGGAACCTGCTTATAATGCACCTGATTCTTATAGAAAATCCTCCAAATATTTTTGGACTATTATACAGTTTGTTTGAAATAGTCAGTCCAAAGAGTAGGATCATATGAAGATAAGATTGCCTTTCATAAGCAGAACTGACAGCTGTTCAGCAATATGAGGCTAGTGAGTTATGAACCCCTGCAAGCCGGCTGTGGCTAACCTGTTACTCATCACCAGATGGTCTGTGCATGGTATAGTCCCCCTTGATAAAAGATTAAGGAAGACCAATAGATTTTACCAATTGAAATTTAATGAGGAGTGAAAAGAACTAGGTATGGATTTGAAAGATGTTTGCTCAAGCTTTTCCATTTTCAGAATGTCCCTGTGTTTTTAATAGGTATAAATTAACCCCCGGTGCCTAATGCACATACCAACTGTGTTCAGAAAATATAAAGGGGTACCTAGGAAGAGTCATAGATTTTACACAGAGTATAATAATGACTTTGCAGACAAAAAGTTGATTATTTAAGGAAAGGCAGGAATGTTGTGCTTATTCCCAAAGTGAAAGAAAATAAATCAGAAGTGGTTGCTTTCCCCAATTATTTGTTTTGGGATAAGAAACCTGAGATAGTTTTAATGACAGAACATGGAAGGACTTGGGACCTGTGTCAAGACTCATCAAATGCAGTGACTCCTGCCTGATTCTGACACAGAAGCAGAGTGTCTTACCTACTAGCCAACTCCTCCCAGACAGCTTATGTTCTTTGGAGTACTAATGGGATATATTGAATTATTAATTTTGAAACAGGTGTCTGTTTCAGTGAAACTACTCTGCATGCCCCACTTAATAAAATACTTTCATTTCTGAAGAAGAAGAGGTAGAATGTTAAAGAGAAACCATTCATTGATACATGCAGCTCTTCAAGGAGTTTCAAGTAGACAGGTTGGAGCCTCAGATGCATCTCAGTACTGAGTCCCAACCTCTGTTTGCTGTAAAATATTTCTTCCCTCTTCTCACAGCAAAGGAGTGATGCCATGTAGACTAGTAGACAAAATGATATGAACTTTTGAAAGACCCATTTACTTGCAGCAGCTTTTATACTCACTTTTTTTTTCCTCCCTTTCCATGCTGCCTAAATTAGGGAAAAACTGAAAAATTTTGTGCTTGGGGGCAGTTGCAAATATATGCCTCTCTCAGATCAAATTCTACAAAATAATGACTAACAGAGCTAGTGAATGCTAGAAAATGCTCAGGGTTTGATGCCAACTAAAATGGACAGGAGGTAACATGCAACTGTTCATGAAGAGCTCAGTTTGAATGTGCTGAAGATACCCAAAAAAATGAAACGGAAGGATGCTCATTAGAACTGACAGCCTTAACAGGAAACACAGTCAAACCAAATGAAGACAGAGGTGGTAAATTAAAAATAAAATGGACAAAATGCATCTTTAAGAACTTCAGAAGTATAAGTCAAGTAATATTTTATTTTTAAATTCAAAGGAAAGATTCTTTAAAAGTCCATATAGAAGATTTGCATGGAATAAGAAAATTTTAAATATTGTTGTGAAAATTATATACAGGTTATAAGAAATCTATCAAGTGAGATAACAGAGCAATGCATTATAAATTGTTCATATCTGCCAAGCAAATGGTTGACACCTCACCTTCTGGGTTTTATCAAATTGTTCTAAACTAAAATATTTCAGGAAATGCTATCATTTGTAATCAAATGATATGTTCTAACTGTAATCAGGATTAAAACAATATCCTACCTTGGGTAAATTTTGAAGAGTGGGAAAATAAATCTTAGGTCTGATCCTATTTACACCTGAGTTGTCTATTGTCTCTAATCCAGTAAAAGTTGTGGCAAGTTTGTTATTCAAAAGTTTCCAAACATTGCAGCATTGAAAAGTATTATATGAAGTCTTGGAGCAGTTACTGCATATTCCTTGAAGTGCCGTAAAAACACGGTTGTAATGTTGCATAAATTCTGATACTTTCTCAAATTTCAATTAGAGCTGCTAATCATGCTTGGAGTGCTCTGAGGAACAGTCAACTAGGGATTAAAGATCACTGAAATAAGACTCTGCTCCTGAAGGGGTTTCTTCTGCTTGCCTTCAATGCGTAACAGTCTGGATTTCTTATTTTATTTTATTTTATTTATTTATTTATTTATTTATTTATTTATTTATTTTCTGTGATAGCTTTGGCTTATCTGTGCCTGGGGAGACAGGGAATTCCTTGGCAAGCCACTCAGTCCTGCACCGTCTGGGAAAACATCAGGGCACATCACGAGCATTTGCCAGGTTGTGAACCTGGGTTTCTGTTTTGTGGGGTCCCAGGCTGAAGGAGGAAGGTTGATGGGAGGAGGTGTGGGGCCAGGTCCCACTCTGTCTAGGGCAAATGCACTGCCACCACCTGCAAGCATCATTTCCACGAGCTGCAGAGAAAAGAGCTGTGCTTCTACCAGGCTTTGAGTTTTTAATTACAATATGTTCAGTGTTTACTCAAGCCCATTCATCTTCCAATCAAATGGGACACCTTTTCCCAGTCCAGAAAATGCTGTTGATTTTTATTAAGTGCTGTGTACATAGCTAGACTGTGATCCGATTAAAAGCACCACAGAGGCTCCTGCAGGGCACTGCTGCAGTTTCTGTGGTGCTGATAGTGGGACTGGATGTGTCAGCCAGGGAAAGTGAAACATGATTCTTGGTTGGAAATAGCTTGTGTCCTGCTGGGCTCAATGACAAGGCAGAAGAATACATACATTTGTTGCCATGTGCTGGAGATATAGTCAATATGATGCTAATGCAGTCAAATATTCAATTTAATTTTAAACATTGGGGGCAAAGTCCAAATTCAAATTCATTGTGCAAAAATTGGTGATGCTTTTATCACAAAAATAAGCTGTTTCATCCTGTACGAAGTCAAAATGAGGAGCAACTTCCTACCCATTGGAAAGTGAGGCTCTGGGACTGCCAACAGGAGTAAAGTGAACTTGAGTTATTTTTAAAACAGACTTTAATCAGTGTATGAAAGGGGATTACAGGGTGTGTATTTATGTGATAACAAAAGACCAGGCTCAGGGCCCAAGGATGACTCTCTAATCCAGTTCCTGGGCTGAACCTCATCTGAGCAGGGAAGCAATTTGGGTAGAACTGGAGCTTTGTCAGAATTCAGATGTGGAATCAGAATGAAGCAGGGAAGTCCATTTTGTGATAGTAGCTTTCCATCAAGCATTGGAAGCAAAATGTTGTGAATCATGTAGCATTAACAGCTGTACTTTGTCTTTGCTATGCAGGTGAAATAATTTAACAACTTTTCCTCATCTTTATTATTATGTTGGGAAAAAAGTCAATCCATTGTATTGCTTGCTGCACACTGATTAAAATGAACAGAAGAACAGGAAATTGCTGGTGCTCTGGCTGGTCTCTACCCAGCTGGATAGGGGGTTTGTTTGGGAACTGGGATCTTCACACCAAACAGCTTATTAATTTTTGGCTACTCATTGCAGCTGCTATTTATCTTGCAGAAATCTTTCATTGTTCTCATCTCCTATCCACATGGCCTGTCCCGGTACTGACCAAATTATCAGCCAATTTTCAGGAGCAGATTTTGCTCAGACACCGTCACACCATAGGAAACGAGAAACTGATGCTCGCCCTGGGAGTCTGTCAGCCCGACACCTCCCAGATGTTGCATACAGTGATGGATCCTGTCCCATGCACACCAGCTCTTTTTGGGTCCATCTTCGTCTCCTGCCAGGTCCAGGGTTTTTTTCTATCAGCCAGGAACTAGGTTCTGACACTTACCTAAACAAATCCAGAGATCCCTGTATTCTGAACTCTGTGTGACATGGTCAATATAATGCGTGTATATATATATTGTATGTATGCATTCAAAATATGGAAAGGGCCTGCTGACCCCTCAGCACAGTGTGTTTGACTGGCTGAGTGTAAACAGTTCAAGCTAGAATTCTCATGTATGCAGATTTAACCAGTGTCTTAGAGAGTATTTCATACCTATTCCTACTGCTTATCATGTTGTTTTTTTTTTTTCTTTTTTTTTTTGTTTGTTTTTGTTTTGTTTTGTTTGTTTGTTTAAATTCTTTTTGGTTCACTAATTGCTTTTTCCATATGGTTTCTATTGTTAACAGCACCATGTATTCAGTCTATGCTATATATAGTTTATGTTGTGTTTGCATGCTTCTCAATCCGTGTTTCCTCCTCCATACAATACCACAGGTGCAAGTATAGAATTTCATTAACATTTTGACAGACTATGATATGTTTTTCCTCACTATTTAAATTATTTTTCTGTCTCAATTTCCTCATTACTGCAGTTACACAGCTATAATAATTAGGTCTGGCTTTTTCATAATGTTGCTTAAGCAGAGTGAATCTCAAGCAGCCTTAGATAGGTGATAATTTTAACTTTTATTTTATTTTATTTTATTTTATTTTTAATTTTCCTGTTCTAAGAAAATACATATCAAATGTCAATTCTCAGCAACAGGATATTCATTTATATGACTTTCTGCTCTGGCCCAGGAGGACCATTCTGAGATATCATCTATTATTCCCACCACTCAGTCAATAGAAATCAGACATGAAAAGTGATGCAGATGCCCAGTCCCAAACTTACATTCATGAAAACTCCATTTTATCTATCTAGTCTCATCAAAGTGGCAGGCGTTGTTTAAAGTATCCTTGCACATATTGTTATGTCATTCAAGAAAGACACTAAAACCTGTGTTTGTAGCTGGTGCAATATGTTGGATCCAAACCTTTTCGTGTACTTTAAAAAAAGTTTTCTGTTAATTGCAGTTTACATTTGGTTCATTGACATCATAACTGAGAATATGTTAATTCTGACTTTATTCCCAGTGCTTGATAATGTCCCCATTCTTTCTCATGGTCCCTTCCCTAAAGAACTTACATCATATTTTTTATGTGAGGCATTGAGTGAATAATAATACAAATACAGGTGCCAGAATTTTGCATAAACAAAAATAAGTTATCAAGGCTGATGTATAACCAAATGGGAGAAGAATATTTTTCTGCCAATTTAATGCATGAATAATAGCTAATAATATAGCTTAAATAGAGTTCTCAAATAGTGCAAGAGGTTGTTTATTCTTTCGTGGCAGGCCATGTCATGTCTGAGCCTGGATATGGTGCATAAATGGTGTCAACTCCAAACATATCTCAGAAAAGCAGCTAGATGATGAATCATCCAGCTGGAGAAGTCCCAAGCCACCATTTATCTTTATTTACCTGCACTCTTTTCCAGACATTTGGTGTTTTGCCTCTGCAGAGAAAATGTTATTATGTGTGATCTATCTTTTTTTTTTCCTTTCTTTTCAATATGTTAACAGGAGAGAAACTTGGCAGAGATTGTAAAGGGCATAGCAGGCATGGGGGAATAGACATTTCCAAGAGGGAAATTTTGTTCTGCAGCCAGAGAAATAGGGAAATTTCCTTTAAAAATTGTTTTTAAAAAGTAAATTTTATTAAGTTAAAGCATTAGGGGTATTAATTTAGAATCTTTCTAATTTGGATTATTTCCTTGTCCAGGTCCCAAGAGAGCTACATACAGAGATTAACTGAATTTCATAACTATATTTAGCTAAATTTATAGCAGCATTGCCCAGACAGTTTGATATAGGCAGTGGGAAATGCCCATGTGTAACAAGGAATGTGGTAAGTTGCCTCATGGCATGAAATACCAAATTAAGGCAGAGAAAGACTTTTCTTTTTTTTTTTTTTTTTTTTTTTTCATAAACAACTCCACCAACAAAAACCATAGTTGGAATCCCAAATAAATCTCCATGGATTTATGAATGATATCAGAAGGTGGCAGGTGTTCAGTGAGAGGAAGATACAGTTACATTAGCTTATCCTGTAAAGCAGGGGACTGCCTGTGAGGTGGGGTGCAGTTCATTATGACTAGAAGTATTGCCATGATTTCTGCATCAGCCTGACTTCCAGAATTCAAAATGATGCCCCAGCATAAAACTGCTCAAAAGATGGATCATAAAATTAACTGTTTCTGAGAAAAAGCCTTCACTGGACTGGTATTTTGGAGAAAAGACTCTAATAATTTCAGCTTTTCTCATAGTGTCCCTTAATGCTAAATCCTAAATTTAAACAGATTGTTTCATCTGAATGATGAAAAACTTCAGACATATCAATGACTGGGATACTTTAGTCTACATTTAAGAAAGATGAAGAAAAAAGTTTTCAAGTTTTTTTGTTTGTTTGTTTGTGTTTTTTTTTTATTATTATTATTTTTTGCCTTTTTGTAGAAACAGAAGTGTTTTCCTGAGAAAACAATCAACTGCATTCCCCTTAGCATCAGACCTATCTTAGACTGTGATCTTTGGATATCTGTTATATCGTTTGTGCCTTGGATTTTTATCTTGTTGATGTTACTCCAGTTATTCTCTTCCACCTTCTTTCTGGAGACAATTCCAGATACCAGAGGCAGATAATTTTCCCCCTGTGTGGGATTACAAGGACAGAAGCAGAATTAAAATAGTAAAGTTAGTTGTGTGTCTTAGAACAAAATGCCATCAAAACAGAACTATTGTATCCCTTACTCCTTATTGCATTTCTGGAAATTGAGTATTTCACTGTACAGCTCAGTAGTCTATGTCCTTCCTTCAATTTCACCCCTCTAAATGAGGCACAATGCTTTGAAAATCAATTCATTTATTCTGAGAGTGGCATATTTCCTTTAGGAACAATTTTAATATATACATATATATTTTCCTTTTTTGTTGGCAGCACTGCCTTCCCTTCAGGTGAAGTCAGAAAAGTCTCTTGTTCCTAGCCCTCACACTCCAGACAATTATCATTAAAATTCAGCACATCATCCTCTAAATCTGTAATTGAAAGAACTTTTGATGCACTAAATATGAAGTTCAGGTAGATGAAGTAATCCAAAGGGAATTGGCAGTACAATCCCTTCAAAATATAGAAAAGTCGATCAATTTTCTGCATGTTGCTCAAATCCAGGATACAGACAGATGGCATTAGGTGAGTGAAGTAATGATGACTGATTTAGAAGACTGGGTCTTGTGCTATATGCAAGCCTGGCTTTGTACAGCTAGTGGTGATTCAAGAAATTCTGGGCAAACACAATCCTGATGAAATCAGGTCCAACAGCAAAGTAACAACTACTCAGATCACTTTTGGAGTCAGATGTTCAAAGACATAGCTATGTCCTACATTGTGTGATTTACAGACTCATCTCTATCTTTTAATATGTGTTTTGATGTATTACATGAAAACAAGTGTTTCGCAGACTGTGATAGCAACAGTGCTAAGCTAAGAAATCCAGAAGAGAACCTGTGCTTGTCCTCACATACTTTGATTTAGAAGATCTTTTATCTGCTGCCCTTTTCCCATTTGGTGAGCCTGACAGTATTCATTGATGATTGATTTTATTCACAGAAAAAAAATTAGTACATATTGGGATTTAAACTTTGCTTTCTGCTTTTGCTAAACGACAAAAGAATTCCTACATGTTTAAGGCTGTCTTCCTGACATATTTACTTGCTGATGACTGTTGCAACATCCAGTTTTTAGGTATTTCTCTCTCAGAGTTGAGCACACAAACCACTTTTAAGTAGCTGTACTATCTGGATAGTGCATGAGAGCTAAACTCTTCAGCATGGGATCTCGAGCCATAAAAATGAATTATCCATAATGCAACATGCAGGATGAGAGAACGTCCTTGACTTTCTCAACTGTGTCTCAGTTACCAATGACAGGGCATCCCATATCCTGGATGAGTGGGTTTTAGATTTTGTGGCCTGATTTCCAGGACTGTAGGGAGATATAAGTAATGTCTGCTTATGTCAGTAAAATGCTAGGCCATGTCTCCAAGTGTCAAGAGTGTATCCAAGCTGTCCTCCTGTCCCTGTGGAGCCCTGGTGCCTTTACATGGAGGAATATGGGTGATCACATTTTTAGAAGTTGCTGGGAGGAGGCAGTGAATCACCTCATCTGAACAGCTGGCCTGGTCATAACCTTTCTCTGTCTAAAGCAGTTCAATTGTTTTAACAAACTTCTGCATACAGCAATCATTTTAAAAATGCTGCTGAAAAATGTAGAGGTGACACAGAAGAGCCATGAAGAAATTGCTTGCGATGTCTGGCAGCAGGAGACAAAATGAATCCAATCTATAATACTGACCAACATCAGCTTCACAAAAGAAGGGAGAAAAAGAGCCAATGTCAACAATTATAGAAGAAATATAAATTAAACATTAGGACAAAAATGAAAAGCTTTAATTAGACATGAGGATTTTTTTTTTTTGGGGGGGGGGAGGAGTATCTGCAGAGATAGAAGGAGAGAAGAGAAATATTGTTTTGTGTCTCTGTAGAGAATTAGTCATCAGAACAAGTTATTACAGATGATGATGGGTACCAGAGTTTTCCATCTCATCACATAACTACTGGATAAAACCTAGCAAGATGTACATTAACTGACAACACATTATAGTTTGGCCAAAATCAAGCTTTTGTGATCAATACATAGCTGGTATATAATAGTCTGACACAGAAAGTCATCTTTGATGATTTTATGGTCCTATCAGACCTAAAATTCCTTAATTTATTTGTGAAAAACTCTGTTCCCAGCAAAATCTTGGCCTTGGAAGAAGGCCTTGTGTCAAGATTTCTTCTAGTGAAGGAAGCATTAAACAAAGAAAAATATATGTGAGGCTGGGTAAAGGAAAAAAAAAAAAAAAATTAACCAGCCATGTGTTAAAGACTTAACACTATATATCAGTAATAGGTGTCAGAGTATCAGAGTACAGACCTTAACATTGAAGTGGGGGAGTATTTCCAAATATCCATGAGGAACAAGGCTCTTGTTCTGCCTGTAGAAAGAAGACAAACAGGCAGCCACTGTAACTCTTAACTAGATTGCACTCAAGTCTAAAGTAAGGAGAGAGAAAAGTGGAAAGGAATGCAGAAATTTCTAGCTTCCACCCTCACTTTCCTCCCATTTATGTAGTTATCCTCCATAGCTATCTAAGAGGTTAAGGGTTTGGGCTTGCCCATGGAGCCAATCAGTAATTTTCCTCTGCCCAATATAGCTCTACTGCTACACTAAATATGGAAAAGCTGGTGTCAGAGAGCCCGATAACATCTAATCTTAAACACAAAGAAAACCTAGAGACAGTCACCTTTTATTGTATTGCAACAAAGAAACCTCAGAGCATGATCTATGGCCAAGGAGGTCAAAAGAAATATTCCTATTGTGCTTTGGGACTAGGAGACAATTTGGTCTTCCAGTAAGGTCAGACTCTCTCCCACATCAGCAGATATAACACAGATGAAGTTGGTATCAAAAACGTTGCACAAGCCTTAAGCAGAATAAATATTTCACTTGTATGCAAGAGAGAAAATCAAATATGTCACCTGGTGTTTCTATACAAACTATTTTATGCATTAGAATTTGCCAGCCTTTCCAGCCTTTGCCAGTCTCCTTGAGTTGGCTGGTTCAAAATCCTTAAGCCAAGAATTGACATCTTGCATAAAGCATATGGTAATATGCACAGAAGACAGGTCAACAGGCCATGTAGGAATGCAGCCTGGGCAGCAAATTAATGGTGGGTTTCAATTCTTCAGGGCACAGGATGAAGCCAGGCATTTTGTGCCTGTAACTTTTTCTCTAGCAGTTTAAAAATTTATGGCAATTCAGTATTTCTCCAAATACAGCCATCCCGTCTGAATGCTGTTGATTCAACATAGCTTTAGCACCCATTATCTTGGGCTGCAAAAATCAATGCATTTCAAAATCAAGGAAAGTAAGATTAAGCCTTCAAATGAAAACTATTCCTCTACTTTTTTTTTTTTTTTTTTTAAACCTTCCTCTGCAATATGTACTTTCAAGCAGCTAAATTTCTGCGATAGATTTCTCCTCACATTCTTGTATTCTTAGATTCCCTCTCAGTTTCTTCTTGAAAAATAATATTGCCTTAAATTGCCTTGAAACAATATTCATCTGTATGTACACGTGAGTATATGTGTGCATGTGTTTATAGACACTTATATTTGTACAAATAATTCAATGCTCTACAGTAATATTTTACACTGGAAATACACACTAGATCTTTGCCTAATGCCCAATAACAATAGAAATACATAAAGATAATGCATTTACAGACAGTATGGCTAATGGCCTTTTACAGACCTTTATTATGTGAATAGTGACCTGAAGAATTTACTGCAATGTGCCCATGATTTTGACAGGACTACAGAAAATATATAGTGTAAGTGTGTGAGAGTCTAGTCCTGCTTCTGTAATTCCTTATTTCAGCTTTTTTGTCTTTTTTTGTCTTTTCTTTGTCTCATGAAGTAAAAAAAAATAAAAAATAAAAAAAATTGTCTCCATAGTTCCTTTCCTTTTCAGATGCCCAGATCAAAAATCATTCTTTGACACCATGCATTATAGTTAATCCCAATTTAAAATAAAATAAAATAAAATAAAAATAAATAAAATAAAGTAAAATAAAATAAAATATCAAATCAAATCAAATCTAAGGCATTTGCAAAAATCAATCCAATTTGTTTTACCTGTTCCCTAATGGGAGAATAATAAATGAAAGGCTTTTCAGAAGACAAAATGTTTTTGGAATAGTTTGGATTTTGAAACCTGATTTAGATTGGTATCAGGCACAGCTCTTTGAAGAATGGTTACTCTCCTTGGAGCTCCAGACACTGTGGATTTTGTCTGTTTGATTTTTTTTTGCTGTTGTTTTAGGGATCTGTGTGAAACTGAAAGAGCTGTGGTGAGCAGCTATCTGGGATATTTCTAGTTGGACAGTTTCAGAGGAGTGCATGTACCTTTGTGCAGCCTGGAGTCAGTGCCAGCAAGAAGGCTGAGCCATCGTCACTGACCTGGAGGTTAGGCTGCCAACCTACAAGTCTGGAAAGTCAGCCTGAAGCCAGGATGTGAGTTAGAAGCAGGTATTTTATTACCTTATGGTCCTCAAAGACTCTCAGTACCCAGTTTTTTTTTGCATCTTCTATGAATAACTGCTTCACACTCAGAAATGTGGGAAAGTTAGTTTTACAGATACGTACATCCCAGGGGAGTAATTAGCACCAGCCTCATTTTCATCAATGTGCTTAAGTAGCTTTCTTACTCAAATCATAATAGCCATCTATGCATGCAAACTAAACATTACTTCCATTTCCATGGAGTAGTTGTAGGCTCAGGAATTGTTATTACAGCTTTTTTTTTCATATCCATGTTTATTTTATTTTGAATCAGCTCTTGCCCTATATCCCACTAAGTTTGAATCACCCAACAGTAAATACACAGGGTTAATTCTGTAATCTCAAAGTAGATTTACTGTGGCTATCTTTCTTGATAATTAATGATACCAAAGAATTTTTTAGCATGGCTTCATATTTTATAAGTATAATCTTTAGGAGTGGGATTTATTAACTATATTTTATTTAAGCTATGATAATTTTCAGTCAGTAGTTAACCTTCCAATTACCTGATTTAGTAAAAATTATAACCTTCAAAAAGCATACGTGGTATAATTAGAGCTATTGGAGAGTTATTGCAAAGATAGAATAATAAATTATTCTTCATGTCCACTTAGAATAGTATATAAAATAATGGGATTAATTTTCAGCAAATGAGATTTAGGTTAGGCTTTAGAAGAAATTTTGTTATGATGAAGACACTTAAGCAGTAAAATATCCTTTGGACTCTCCAGCCCTGGAAATGCCAGCTTAAACAAACATTTGTTCTTAATAGTTTAGGTATGCCCCGGCCTTTCTCAAGAGACTGTGCTCTACACCTCCTACTTCACCCTGTTTCCCATTCTTTTTTAGTTTTACTTAGAATTGTCAATGCCATTGTTTTCATCATTTTTACGGTTGCTTTCTAAATTAGAAAGGTTCATGATGCTTTGACTTTATTAAACATTTTCTCAAAATGCATATTTCTTTATGACTAGTGATAGATTTTTGAGAACAAGGTATGAGATGTTTTGGATTCATTTTTATGGAAATTTTGAAATCTCTATCAAATCTCATCTCTTAAATGTGTATTACAGTGTCAGGTATATAATTATTGAACAGAAGGAAAAGGGAAAAAGGAAGAAAAAATTCTTCTTAGGTAAATTTTGATTCTTTGGCAGTTTTATGAGATCTTTTCAGTTTTTGCGTTACATAAGTGATTTAGAAGAAAGCAGGATTGATAAACTTTCGTTTGTGCAGCTCTGACAATGCATCTATTCATTGCAGTCACCAAATTGTGCCAAAACTGGTTGCAATAAATAGTTGCCTTTTCATAAGACAATATGTAAGAAGATGGTTGTATTAATATGCAAAGTGCTTTCCATTTATTCATTATATACTTTCTGAGATTTGTGCCTATAGAGATTCTTTTGTGTTTAGGCCAGAAAAAAACTCAGATACTTAAAAGATATGAAAATTCTTTGTGAAGTGGGCTCAAAACACCAAAGGACTTCCAAAATATCTTGTAGTATATTGGAAGCCTGTAAATATGGTATTATGCTATATAATAATATAATCTATATAATTATAATTATATAATATAATCTATATAATAATATATCTATAACAGGAAGTAATGGAGACTTCAAATAAGCTTGTGTTCTTAAAAAAATATATTAAAATTTCAGGATTTCAAATACCTTCCCTATAAATAAGCTATTTATGTATAAGTCTAGAATCTCCCAGGGGTTGTAATATACCAGAACATTCATCAAGATCATTATAAACACACAGAAACACTGAAAGGCTGATAGTGGCAGTTTTCCATATTGCTGGCACACTACTAAAAATGATTATAAAAAGAAAAATGAAAAGCTTTTGTAATTATGGTTAGCACATAACTGGCTATTTAAAGATATATATATATGTATATATAAAGACACTTCTCCGTGCCCAGAAGAACCTGAGTCCCCTTCACTCCTTGTACCCTTCTGCTTCTTGATCATTTTCTGATGGCGAATTGGGTTCAGGAGGAGCAGATCCCTGATGCTATGCTTCCCATACAAATGTCATCATGCCTATTTCTGCATGACTTTCACCAATTCTCCACCTTTGTCACCTTCCAAAAGACAAATTTCTCTTTCTTTATCCTCCTTGAGTTATCTGTTTTTTTTTGTTGTTGTTGTTGTTGTTTTTTGTTGTTGTTGTTGTTTTGTTTTGTTTTTGTTTGTTTGTTTGTTTGTTTTCCTTTTTCCCTTTTCATGTCCACCTTTACTTGCTCACAGCAGCACAACTGTCTATGGTTTCTTCCTTGGTGAAGCCCTGAAAGGGATATATATAT
>CM021703.1:30886027-30981331 GCA_011074415.1 Stictonetta naevosa | reverse complement strand
AAAAAAAAAAGTCCATTGAGACTATTTTTTCGTAAACATCTATCTTTGCAGGGCAATACATCCCTAGTTGGTGTAAATAAAGGAGAAAAATATGAACTGATTTATACAGCATGGTTCCAATTTACAATAAAATAACTATTACAACATTAAATAAAATTATTTATATGAATGTTTAGTTGTTATATATGTATTTTTTTTTTTTTTCCTATGCAAGGGGAATCTTTTTTAAGAACAGGCCATGCTAAACAAATAACCAGAAGACTTGTCAGTTACATGGGACAGGCTTTTAAAGACGCTGTTTACAGTCTTGCTTCTAATGCTGCATAGAGTGAAAAAATAAACCTTTGACATCAGCTAAATATGTAAGAAGCAGCAAGCTATCTTTCTTGATCTGAGCTGAGCAACTTCAAAATCTTGAGGATAATCTCAATTGACATGCAAATTATGCAGCCCAAACAGGGAAAAAGCTACTCCTTCATTTATTCTTGGAAAATGCAATTTGGTCTTCTGTAACTGGGGCTTTCTAAGAGATAAATTTCTAAAAATGATTAATATCTCTGGCAGAAAATTATATCAGTAATATGTGTAGAGCACAAAGGATGCTTGAAGTAAAGTAATTCTGCTCAAAATGATTTTATTTTTTTTCATAAAAGATACGGGTAGATTATGCCATTTAGTTAAACCCTTAAATATTTTAATGTAAAGAAGTATATTAAAATTCTACATTCTGCTTAAAATTCAATAAATTTCTATCTGCAGGTTTGTGAACCCTTAAGATAGTGATTTAAAGGAAAAAGTGACATTTTGGAATAGGGTGAAATTTTAAAATACTGTCTAAAGAAGATTCTCAGTTCTTAAAGTTATGTTTTACCTTGAAAATTCCCAGTATTGCCGAGAACCTAGAAGAAGGATTTTAAAGGTTTCTTTTATTTTATTTTTAAAGATCAGACTTTGCAAATCCTAAAGCTTTAATACCAGTGGAAAAGATTGGGAGACACTGCAAAAATGTTATTTTATTGAATAACATGACTAGTTCAAAACAAACTCCCCTTAAGTGGTGCATAGTTGCATCTAAGTGGTGCATAGTTGCATCTCAGCACTTATTCAGATTGCAGCTTCTCCTGAATCCCGAGTCCAGACAGGTGACCTGGACCTTAAGATTTATTTTTTTATATATATTTTTTAAAATGAGCAATGGGATTATTGCATCAGATGTGAGGTTGAAGGCCAAGTGCCTGTGGGATACTTTCTGTTTTACCTGAGTTAATTAGCTACAGCGCACATTTGTCAAGGATCAGATAGATACCCTTTGCCAAGAATTTAACAAAATATGAAATAATAGGGTTCTATCACTTTCTTCCAGGTTATTGTTTTTACTTAATAATTAATTTCAGAAATGTAAGATCAAAAGAGACAACAACACATAATCATGTCTCCCATACATAAGTAACATAAAAGAGAAACTAAGCAGTCCCAGGCTTGCTTTGTGAAGACATCTGTGTCATGATTCAGGAGGTGGTGGGGAGCTTTACCCATGTTTGTATCCCAGAGGAGGATTTGTGGTGCTGTGTTGAGGGTGTGCAAGCACAGCCCATGGCCCTGCTGCTGTCCTCAGAGCTACTGCTGGTCTCCCAGGTGCAGTAGCCCCAGCAGGGGAAGGTAGCCAGCAGCCAGACCTCTGCTCTCTGGGTAGCCACCACTGCCCCTTTGCTCCCCTTCAGCACAGCTGCTCTAGTTAAAGCAGTAAAAAAAAACAGGATGACTGGTGTGCTGCATTTTTTAAATTACTGGAAAATAGGAAAAAAATAAATAATCTTTTTGGCATATTTTGTTGTGCACATCTCTTCATTTTACTAAATCCTGTAGCAGATGTACAAATTAATATTGGATCAAAACCTTAACAACTCTTTAATTTTTAAGTTTTTCTCCATTTGATTTTTTTTTAACCCAATTAAGTATTCTAGATGAGGTTGCTGCTATTGGGTACTGTGGTAATTATTCAGGATATAAGGTATTTGATGTGGATTTTGGAGATGATTACATGTTTAAGCACTGAACTTAGAGAGGAACGTTTCACTATTAGATGGCAGAGTAAGAACCAGGATCTTGTGTGTCTTTGGGCAGCACCAAAGGCCACAGCCTGGCCCTGGTACCATGCTGAGGCATTTCTGAAGCACTGGAGTTTGGAATTTGTTTATCACAGGTGAGAACAGAGAGGCAGCTACCCTATTGCTCCTCCAGCAGTCCTTGATACAGAGGGGTGTAGCATGACTCACCACCAGCAGCTACTGCAGTGCCATGGTGATGAAGATATTCTTCTGTCAGGAACAACAGCCACTGAGTCTTTGTAATTCTGCAGCTGGTACGCATGTCTCAGCAGGGCTGTATAAGAATCTGCAGTCTCCTTTTCCCTGCACTGTTCCTCTGCAGCCATCGGGGTGATGCTTCTGCAGGGCTGTGTTGCACAGAACATAATTTGGCATGGGCAAAGTGCAGATTTTTTTTTAATGAGATATTTGTGATTCTTGATACGAAAGATTCAAGATGTGAACAAGCAGATAAATGAGGTAAATGATCTCCAAGAGGAAACTGCCCTAAAATACATGGGAATAAATTAACAACTTCTTTGTAATAGCTTTCTTCATGACCAAAGAGGTATCACATGTAATGATCTTTTAAGACCAGCCTCATTTCTTTCAAGGCTGATGATGCCTCCACCTCTTCAAAACTGAAACAAAACTAGGATACGAAGATTGCTAAAAAAAGTCATTACCTTGCATGCACAGTTTTTGCTACATGCACAAAAATGCAATATAAATCCTTCCCCAGAGTGATTTTGATTTATATTGGTGGGAGAGAGGAGAATCAGGCAAGACGCTGGGAAGCTGAGCTGCACTGCTTTCATTCCTTCCACACAGAGAGTTTGAAAGTGCTTAAAAAAAAAAAAAAAAAAAAAAAAAATGCCAGTTGCCTTTTTGCAGATCAGTGCTCTAACGTACTACCTCAAACATGGTAGAGACCTGGGATGGCAATTGCAACAGATGTGGCCCTTCTCTTTCTGTGGTTGATCTCTTCCTTCCTGTTTCTCCTCAAGGGGATTTGGGAACTCTTTTGCATTGTCTGAGTTTTTGTTTTGTTTTGTTTTGTTTTTTAACGTTAGCATTTTTTTTTTTTATTGTTAGCATTATATTATCCATTAATAATTACTGAAAACCAAGTCCAAAGAAGATGCCAAGCAGATATACATCCCACATGACTGTTTAATATCAGTTTATTCCACTCAAAGAAGTTAAGGAATGGAGAAAGGACAGACACTGCTGCATCTTCATCTCTGCCTATCTTACTGCAACACAGCAATTTCTGTTTGCAGGTGTCTGTGCAGCGAGTTATAGTACTACCATATTTAGACAAGTAGAGCCTGAGTATGAATTTGGAAAACTCGTCTTTGAGCTCATAAGTAACTCATTAGATTTTTCTGCTGGTGCAGTTTTCCCCAGTTCTATCAAATTTTCATCATCTTCAGTCCACCAGGTTAAATGCAGTGCTAGAAATCCACTAAATTTACAGGGGAGGGGCGGGGGGATTAAATTAAAAATAATAAAAAAATACCATTGGGAAAAATACATGGAGTTAAGAAACTGAGACATAGAAGGAGAACGTCGTGGTTGCACCCTCAACCACAGACAATCAGGTTACTGAAAGAAACAGCTCTTGTCTGTGTGGATAGACAGTATATCCATATTTCTGCCTGGCTCATATTACCAGTCATTAGTCAACTTATATCTTCTTTGTCCACCAATTTTGCTTGCTGTGCTCTGAAACTTGCTGGAAACAGAAACTATCACTGTCTTTTCTGAAAACCAGAATCTCCTGCAACCTCTCAGACTGAATTGCGAAGTATGGCAGTACAGTCATGTTGACTGGAATGACCTCTGCTTTGAAAGGGAAAGAGGTAATTGGGTTTCCAAATTCAAAGCTGCATCTGACGTCAGTCAGTCATCAAATTGCATTAACTCTCACACCCTGGGTTCCAGGGAGATTGATTGTACATGTCTTCATTGTTGGGAAAGCACTGAAACTCTGTCAAGCTTTGATAACCAAAGTTGCTTGAGAGAATGTCTTTAATAAATGCTTGCTCACTTTTCTCAAGGCCCAGATTTCTTCAAGTGAAGGCTATTATCCCAAGCTGTAAATAAATAAATAAATAGACATATAAACAATACATGTTATATATATAGGTATATATGGAGAAATATGTCGTGATATATTTACACACACATACACATACATATGTATGTGTATGCACATATTAAAGAAATCTCTAGACCTTCAAAGTCCCTCTGAAAGGGAAACCTCCTATAACTAGCCAGATCAAGGACTCACCACAGTGATCCCCTTGAGCAGCAATACTCAGGTGCTCCTGTTTTAGTGGATAGAAAGAGCCAGAGGCATAGGTTTGATTAAAAATAATAATAATAATAAAAAAATGCTAAAAATATTTCCTCTTAAAAGTTTGTGTTGCAGGTGGTTAGAGTTTTGCAAAACCTGTTACTGTCCTAATGATTAAATTCTTCTACTTCTTTAAAAATATTCTAGCCATGTTTCACACTGGGGTTAACAAATGACCTTGAGCAGATTTGTCCATAATGAAAAAAGCAGTAATGGTGACTCTAGTGTGCCATTTGCTACTCTGTCTTCCTAAGCATTGCTGAATACTTCCAGGCATCTATTATAATGAAGTGTACTGCCAGGTCCTCTCTTATGTGCCAGACTTAAAGATGACTTCTGCTCATAATGTCAATGTAGTAAACGTCTTTTATCAATAGGAGAGTCTTTATCAGGTTTCTTATTACTAACGTCCAATATATGCCGTATTCCCATGACAGCTGCAACACTTTTTGCATAGTTTAAACAGTAAAATATATTTTCTAGAGCTCACACACCTTGTTTCCCTTGAAATTATGGAATATTAAATACAGATAGCTGTATTCCTGAAAGAGGCTTGGTCTCCAGTAAGAGATATTCACCACTGATGTTGGACATCTATGTATCTCCAAGAACTGCAAAAGTTCTGGCATGGAAATCAGTTGAGCAGAATTTATGTCTTTTAATTTCCTGAAAAAAGAAGTAGACAATTAAGGAATCTTAATTACCTTTCACTGCACATGTGTAATTTGTTGGGATATCTAAAAACTATTACACAAGTGGATTTAGAAGCCTACAAAGATTCATACTGGAAGGAAATTCAATGACTCCCACCATTTTCTGATGAACACCAGATTGATCACAAGATCAACTAGCTCTGACTTCCTCTCTTTTTTAATTAATATATTCATATTCTAATCTCAAGATTTGTTTTACTTAACTATTAAAACAAATAAACAAAGAAACAGATTGCTTGGGCATGCTGCATCACCTCCCTATCTTTCCTACAAGCCAACCAATCTGTCACAGATCTACTTAATATAAGTAGCTGGTTGGAACAGTAGATCCATATTTTTTATGTGTGCCATTCATGTTTTCATGTTATCAGAATCTTAGAAACTCACTTGCCTATGCTTTATGCTCAGTTGTATACATGTCAGCAACCCAGACCTCATTTTAGATTCTGGTTATTAATATTTATTTATGACAATGGTTGCTCTGTCATCTATTCTTCATCAAAGCTGTGATTCCATTTTTGATTCTTGGTTGTGTCTTATAGAAATATTTTGAAGGTTTGTGTAACCTAGAGTATATTTGAAACAATCAATCTGGTTAAAAACATGAGTAACATTTTGCTAGTACTGTATTACCTTTCTACTTTTGCATTTTAAAAACCATAGATCTTAAAAAAAAAAGTCATAATTTGATATAAAGTAGGCTCGTTATTAAGGTACTCATTAGAAATTCCATACACAGTATTTGTTTACAATGATTTTTATTTATTTATTTTGCTTGTTCCTCAGGCAGTAATGGTAAATTAAGGTGTGACATTTCAGCAGTTCTAACTTTGAATGAGACTCGTATCATATTGCATTATAAATACTGACTTCCATTAAGACCCATGTGTGCCTCTCATGTAGTAATGAAATAGACAGTATAGACATTATTCAACTTAATTCACAATATTTATTACCCTTGGTGGATATGAATGCATTCGTTACATTCACAATAAATGACCTCTGTGTTTCAAAGATGTGTATTATATTGGGAAGAACTTACAAGAAGTAAATAATCTCCTTTCCTTTCTCCCTATGAAGCCTCTATTTCTGCAGTACTACTGTTGTGTCCTTTATCTAAATTTAAATTAAACTAATCCAAAGGAGATCCTGCTCATGAGGTGGTGTGAAACAAGAGTATTTGTGTAAATGCAGTGAAAAAAAATGCATCCATGTGACTTGCCTTGGGAACATTCTGAGAAAAATGCCCATGAAGACTAGCTGTAGAGTAAATGTGGCAGTCTTGGCAAGTGTAAAAGCTGGCATACACATTATTTCTTGGAAAACCTTCCTTCTTGCTGGGAGCTCTGCATTTGTGCAGTCCTCATCTTCCCCATTTCCCTTGCTGTTGTGGGGGCTCATAGGAAAAGCACTATCTTAAGAGAGAGTCTTTCTAGGTAAGAATAGGTTGTATAAGAAAAGCACTATAAGTCACTCCCATCTCTCATTGTATTCTTAACCTCATGATCAACTTTTGTGTTTGTTTATTTGTTTGTTTTGAAATAATTCATATTCCTTGTTCTGGCAATGTTTACAGCTTCATGAAATTTTAGTATTTAAAATGAAAAAAAAAAAAACCTATGTAATCTGATCTTGAAGAAAGAAGTTGTCTTAAACCAAGACGTTTTTGCCTACGAAAGTGAAAAAGAGCATTATGCAATTAGATTTTATTATCTTTAAGGACTTTACTAATCTGAATTTATTCATAACATTTCCTCCTGTCCCATGTTAAACAACTGCCTAGGATTTCAACAACATGGTAATGCAAGGTGGATCAGCTATTTATTCATTTTGCCCTGCAGAACTTGTCAGAGCATTTGCTGAATGATCAGTCCTTCACCCAACAAACTATTTGAGGATCAACTCAGTTTGTAATCAGTAATTTTCAAATAAACTACTGCTTTATCATAATTCATAAGTCAATTATAGTGTTATTAGAGGTGTGTCTCTCAAATGTTATGGATTGACTGTGAAAAAAACCACACAGTTCAGACTACTCCTGCTCATGACATGTACCTGGTCTTACCAGTGGCTGAAAACAAATCCCATCGGAGACACTAGGGCCAAAGGAGGCCAGCAAAATCATCAATTAATTCTCTAAAACACCCTTTTCCTTTTGATAAAGGATGTCCAGCAGATTTTAGAGAAGCTTCAGAGAGATGGGACTGGAGAACGCTTATGCTGTCATCAGCTGGCCACTGCACCAATTTCCACTGCAGTAAGTTATGCCCACATGACACATTACTCTTGGTTTATATTAACAAGGAGGTTAAGATGTAGCATTGTATTAGCTTTATATGTGATATGTAAGCATACTATATAATCAATACTGATATTGCCTTTCCAATTATTGGACATCATTCCTAATCCCTTATTTACTGCATTATAAGTTGTATTATATTTGTTAATAATAATAATAATAATAATACAGAACATGATATGATCACAACAGGGAAACTTGTCTTGGTGCACATCATAAAAAACTGCAATTATTCATCAATGAATTAAAGCATTTTTTGACTGCCATAATTAATTCAATTTTTCAAGTGCAGAATTTGTTTATGAACTATGACCCTGGAAAATATACAAGCAAATAATGAAGAATGGTTTGTGGTCAATGTTAATTTGATATTTAAATACTGTCTTATGTCTTCTATCTATGTGTCTCTTATTTTAAAAACAGTAATGGTCAGAAAGGATGCCTGAGATAACAAAGGCAATGTGTCACAAACAGATAAGGAAATTACAGATCCCAGTTTATTTCTTCATGTGTCTTCATAGTGATTTGGCATAAAAATATATACCTGGAGTATATTTTATCTAATTTTACAAGCACTAAACAAACAGGCAGGAAGACATCTTTATTCTCACCTAAATGAGCAAACCTTAAGAATGCAGAGATTAGTAGCAGAAGAGTTTTATTGTTGAATGTTGACTAAGTTACATGAATATTTTATTTTAACAAATATGTCAACAGATCTATTTAATTAGTTCTTTTTTTCTTTCTGTTTTGATCAATGATCAAAATATAAGATACTAAAAAATACATAAATATAGTTGTTGATAGTGGCCTTAATTAGAGAGCAACCATTTTCAGTCAGAAATGCATGGTGCTATATACTAATAATTCAGTCTGCAGTTGCAGTAACTGATAGATTGTTTACATCACCTAGCAAGTTATGGAAAAATGTCCAGAGAGGCCTTTTATGCGTTGTTGATTCCTTAAGGTTACTGACAGATACCTAGATTTCCAAGCTAGGACATCATCTACCAATGTCAGTGATGTCAGTAAAGATTATTATGCCTTAGAAAAATTAAGCTGTTAATCCCATTGAAATGAAACACAGTCTGTCTGTCCATTTTAATCTGGCAACAAAACACTTGTAGTTCAAGGTTATGAAAGGACAAGTCCCAATTATTGGGACAGACTTCTGGAGGTGAAGCCTCTTTTGAATAACGTGTGCTTGCTAATTAAATGAAAGGGGCTGGTTTGACAACAAACACGGAATTTGGTTTTGAGATCTTAAGATTATTTTAAGATAAATACTAGTAAATTAGAAGTCAAGATTGGATGGCAAGGGAAAGTTTCTGTATTAAACACACACACAAAAAAAGAATAAAGTTTCATTCTTGGAAGAAATATGTTTGGATACACCTCATAATTTCTGATGTTTTTTTAGCAGAAAATTCCTGTCTCTCAGAAATTCATGTTGCAGAAGGTAGTTTTATTCAATTCATAAATCCTTATACAAAGATTTTTGCTTTCCCAATTATCCAGATATTCATTTCATAGGAGATAATAAAGTATGTGGTAAATGTTTCAACTGATCTTATTTTAACATTGCACCATCCATGTGACAAAATGACATACATAAAATCTTATATTGTGGTTTTTATTGATGTTAAAAAATGATACCTCAAAACATCATGCATGCTCATGGATAAGAGTCTAAAATCAAAACCCATAAAATGTGTTATCAGAGGATGTGTTTTTCATAAATGGCAGCTGTGCTCTCCTCCAATAAAGTCACTGCTGAAGCAAAGTGAGATAAGAGAACTAATGTTTCTTCAACTTATTTTCTTAATAGATTATATATACATATATATAAATGTCACATATTTAGTGCCTTATGGTAATGTTTTTTAGCACTTGATGCTTACAAAGAAGAACTATTAAATATCCTTTTGGTCTAAGACTCACAGTGGATTACTGAAATGAGTCTCGGACTGGATTCTTTGCTTTTAAATCAAAATGTGGATGTTGTAATTATTAGATGGTTATGTAAAAATATCTAGTACATTATCATCTGGTTCCTGTTTCTCTGAAGCATTTACCACACAGCATAACTTAAAAAGCAGTAAAGCAAAACCTCATAATTCTAAATAGTCTGTAGTAATAGTCTTACTACACAAACAACTGTAGAGATAAAAAAGCATTGCTTTAATAAAAAAAAAAGAAAAAAGTACAAAATAGGAAAATGAGTGAGAAGTTCCTATTAAAATATTTTGAGGGCACAAAGAAAATTAGCTTCTTAGCTTCTGTCAGTATATAACTTCTCCACATATAGACTAAAATCCCTCTGGCTCATGAGAATGGATTTTGGAGCACATTCAGGGCTCAATCTCTATTATCATGTTAACATGTGAAAATTAAAATCTCCCAAATCCTAAGTGTTTGTACCTCATGAAATTTTCTTTAAGGGGAAATGTCTTACCAAGAAACAGCTTTCCCAGAATTTGGAACTCTTGAAATTTTTGTAAAATTTAGAATAGTATAGAATAGAATAGAATAGAATGGAATAGAATAGAATAGAATAGAATAGAATAGAATAGAATAGAATAGAATAGAATAGAATAGAATAGAATAGAATAGAATAGTTCAGTTAGAAGAAACCTACAAAGATCATACAGTCCAACAGCCTGACCACCTCAGGGCAAACCAAAAAATAAAGCATATTAGTGAGGGCTTTATCTGAACACCTCTTGAACAGGCATGGTGCATCAACCACCTTGCAAGGAAGCCTGTGCAGTAGTCTGCCTACCCTCAGAGTAAATAATTTTTTCCTCATGTCCAGTCTGACCCTCTCCTGGCAGAGCTTTGTGCTGTTCCTGTGCATACTATCATCAGGCACCATGGAGTAGGGACCAGCACCTCCCTGTGCACTTCTCCTCCTCAGGAGGCTCCAGAGAACAGTGAGGCTACCTCTGAGCCTCCTTTCCTCCCAGTGAGACAACCCAAGTATCTTCAGCCTCTCCTCACAGGACAGGCTGCCAGCCCCTTTACCAGCTTTGTTGCCCTCCCCTGGAGCTCACGGTAAGGAGAGTCAAGATCAGATCAAGGAATACTACTATGTATGTAGAGTAAGTATATGTGCAGGCATCATATTGCTGAAGGGATTTGTTCCTGGCAGCTCTATACTTTCTTTACTGTTCTCCTTTTCCACTTTTCTGACCTGGCTTTGACTCTTTTATGGTCCCATTCTTCTCAATCCTGGAGCAGAATACAGCTGTAAAAAGACTGAGAGCTAGATGGGAACTGCATTAACAACAGTGACAGAGTTATTGCATGACTGTCTCTTCAAATGTCTTTTTTTGATATTTACTAACAAAAAAAAAACCTCACAAAGTCAGTTTATGTGGGCACTTCTAGTGGGCTGAAGCAGCTGCATATTGAAGAGATCAGCCTTTTACTCAGATGTGCAAATGTGTAAGATAACGGATGCCTTTTTGCTTGTTAAGAAATCTGAAATCTGAAACCATATCAGGCCTCATACATTTTTAAAGCAACACCGAAGATGCTATAAACTATGGCCATCTGGGAAAACCTGAAAAAATTGCTTCGGGCTCTAGAGGTAAACAGAAAGTAGCATCACTCTTACCACTGTATTTTGTTATGAATTAGCCTGAAGATGGCATTTTTAATGTCCCATTTTCATTCCTAGGTTGCAAAGAAGCTGTGTGAATGTCTGTTCTAGGAAGTTTCACGAATTTTTCTTATGCTTTCAACATTAATAAAAAAATTTTACAAGTGGTCATATTTTTCTTGCAATTCCCCAGTAAAAATCCTAGTGACAAAAGGGAGAGGGAAGGAGGTGTTTCAGGAATAGCTCCTCACAGCGTAAAGCATTGTGCCATCCCAAAATACCTTCATTTTTGCTGAAGTTTGACCAAGATCAAAGCTTTAAAGAGTTCTCAGATATATTTGTGAAAGTGATGAAGTAAGAAGCAGAGATTTATAAGGAAGAGTAAATTCAACAGATCACTGCCTTGATCGTTGGCTCTTGGTGAGATTTACCAGTGCATTCTAAAATGGTGTTTCCCATGAATTGTCCTGCTCACCCAAACTGCTGGGCCATTGTCTGTTTTTTAAGAAACTTAATTTCTTTCATTAAACCTTTTGACCATAAAATGAAGAGGATTTATAAAGTACTCAATACTCTTGATTTTGGGCTGAATACCTTGTGTAACATCTTTCTTTATATGGTATTGTAACAACCTTGGGCAAGACTGTAAGGCAGCACTCCTAGTGAGCCCCTCATAAAGATGCGATATTCGTCTCATCTAGCAATTTCTGAGAACAAAAAATGATAGATAAATTATTTTTAATGGTATCTGAAAATGTTACTTGCTAACAATAGAACCATAATCCCTCTCTTTTGCCTTCCTTCTGTGCTTGCTCTGTAACATCCTTGGTAATAACCTTGGGCTGGAACAGACCAATGCAATTGTGATAATATTTCATTTGCTGTTCTTTTCATTAAATAGTATGCTTTGTTTATTTGAACTGCACATTGGGACTGAATATTTGTTGAATATCTTCAAACTTTCTGGAGAGACCTTCCCCACCTGAAACAGCCATAAAAAGCAACTATTAAATTTAATTTCTGCTGAAAGAGTAAGTTACTATACTGGTAAAATGGACACTAAACATCTGATAAAAGATATCACAGTTGGATATGAAGGAAGCTTTTGTTAATCACTTGACTTTCAAAAATCTGATATATTCTACATTTGTAGATAGAGACATTGGTTTTATATATATATACATCTATATATCTGCTGGTGTTGTCAGATGTTAAATTTCTATATATTGCAGAAATGTGGCTTTCCATTGTTGCTATATGAGTGCATAGCGATAAAATAAAAGCAGACTGAGACTTTTAATGAAGGTTTAGGTACCAGGTGTCACAGAAAGAACATAAACCACAGTGACAATAAAATTAGAAGTTAACCCAGCTGCTGCAGGACACATTCTGCTTTTCCACCATTGACAGGTGTCAAAGAATGCACAATTGAAATCCTAGTACTACTCCTTCACAAAGATTAGTTCATCTCCTCTAAGGTTTTGCAAAACCATGCCACCATACTAATTGTAGGTGATGTCATCTCAGGTGGTATGAAAGGTCTTAAAAAAAAATTAGGAAAGAGGCACAACTATTGGAGGTAATGATTTACCAAACCAGACACTAATTTCCACCACTAGCATATTGTTCTTTTGCATATGGAGAGCCCAGATTTTGAAATTCTACAATTAAATGCCTCTTTTTCTGAGTGTAAAGTGGATAAGACTCTGTTTTTCACTGGATATAAAAATAAATAAATAAATAAAACTCATGAAAACTCTGTCATGGCTATTGCCACTGTAGGTGGAATTTCTGTGACCTGCTGAGAGAGGAGCAGTTACACGTTCAGTGCAACCCAAGCTGTATGTTAAATGAACATTGATGTATTTAGACTTCACCATTCCATACAACTCAAAAGCCACTCTGTTTTCACTCAAGTCAGTTAAGTACATACTTAAGTGTTTTTTTAACTACTCAGGGACCAATTTGACTCTTTTTTTTTTTTTTTTTTTCAGTAAACTGAGCAATTGCATCCCATATTCCTAGATTCCCAGGAAGATGAATAGCTGTGTTTATGAAAAAAAAAGGATCAACGATTAAGAGAAAAATGTCCTTTTTATTGATTTGAGATTACATTCAGCTGTTAAAACAGGGAATCTAAAAAACTGTGAAACATTAAATACTTGGAATTGCCAAGCTGGAGAAAAATGCCTGCTGTAATTCTCTGTTGACAGGGTTACTGTTATGACCAGGGGTGAGCAGGCAGACCGGCATTCAGTTACAGTTTGTTTTAATGTAACAAGAAAGATACACAGAGAACTTGCTATATGACAGTGAAGTGTACCTATGGCAGTCCTTCCCAAACAGAATAGTTGATCTTTCCTTGATTTTTTTTTTTTTTTTGCTTTGATTTGACTTACTAACCAATAAATCCTCCAACAAATGTTTATTCCTAAACATTAGCAGTTATGACCTTTATATATGTACAAATTTGCTATGAAACTGTTTTAAGCTTGTGTATTTATTTTCTACATGCAAGATGAGTAGAAAGTATGTATTTGATTTTTGGTTCCTTTTTGTTGATGTAATGATATTTTGTTTCTCGTTTTCTGATTATTTTTAATAACAGTATTTTTAATAACATAACTCGCAGTATGAATTTGTTTCTTGTTGGGAAGATACATTTTGTCCCACAAAATTCTAGACAGTGTATTTCATGATGGCAGATTTTAATGATGTGAAGATGAGTTTTTTTTACTGTAAAAAAAAAAAAAAAAAAAATTATTTTTTTTTGTTGCACCATTCCCTAGTCAACATAATAAGAATCACTCTGTTTAAAGAGCCACTCTGTCAGAGAGGTTTTGTTGATGCTTAGGAAAAAAAAAAAAAAAAAGTGGAACGTGAAATACATTACAGATTATTTTTCACATATTATTTTACACCTTCATTTTCTCAGCTAGACAACAGTAAATTATGCCATCTTAATTTCATTAATTTATATATGTTTATCACTCTTTCATATTTAAGGAAACAAAATAGTGAAGAGATGAAGTCATCTCTTTGAATTCAGGGTAAACCAGCAGGCAAGAAATGAGAGCAATTTCACTTTTTATCGTCTAATAATGGAAGGTAATCACCTGGGCTAGAAAAGCATGTTATGTTTGGGCTCATCGGGTACTGATGCTAAGCCTTGGTATCCTTGAATCAACCTTACGAATGAGCTAATTGACCTGTAACTAATATTTTTTTCTACATTTTGTAAAGACTCTTTTACTCAAAGTTGTTAATTTTATTGGTAAAAATATTCTTTAGGCTTATTTGAATGAAGCTTATACAGTCACACTATTTCTGCCAATTAATCATGGCCCATACAGACACCTCTCAGCTGTAAATTTCTGGGCATAGTCCTGTGGTGTGTATAAGCAGAAGTTGTATATGCAGAAATTTTATAAATCATGTTAACTTGCAATAGTAGAAATAGGAATGCAGAAATCAAGCCTTAAAGAAAAGGCTTGAAACAAAGAAAATTACTGAAATAAAACATTCCAGTTGTTGATCATGTCTACCTCTGTGCAATGTAGAAGAGGCACTTATGTCTACATGTGTCTTTAATTAATACTTAATATTAATTACACCAATAATTACAAAAAATATGTAATGCAAGTCATTATTATATTCAGTTACTGAGATCAAAGTTTTAGTGTTTCACAATTACTCATGAAACATTTTATTAGAGAAAATATCTATTGTTTGAACAACCATTTACCTTCTAAACCTAGCCATACAAAATCAAAGTCCTAAAATGAAAAGAACAACAACAACAACAAAAAAATGAAAAGCCATCATCCTTTTGTTACAATAAAAAATCCTCTCTAAAAAAATAAATAAATAAATAAAGTAAAATAAAATAAATCATAATTTATAGTTCATAGACAAAATGTATTTCATTACTTTATTCACTTGTTAATAATTAAACAAATTGTCCTTGGTATTTGCCAATAACCAGTTTGTTTTGCACTTTCCTGGGATGTTTCACATGTGGTGAGGTCCTTATAAACAAACAAACAAACACAGACCCATTCAATACTGGGACAAATTCAGTTGTCTGATCAGCAGGTGGATAGTAGCACGTCAATCTCACCGCACTTTCTCAAGACACACAAGATTAACGCGGGCTTCTTAAATCCCTAAATCCAGACAACCACATGATATATAATCCTTTTCATAAACAGATCAGAAAGTCTCTTTACTCCTTTACAGAAGTACTTTTTTACTTTCACTGAAATGATAAGCCCGTGACAGAGTCTTTCTGCTTTGATAGATAGGTGTTTTTCTTTTTACTGATTTCCAGATTAAAAACACTAAGAAAAATAATATTAATTTGTTGATTTATTTTTTAGGTTAACTAATGTTTTTGTTTGTTTGTTTGTTTGTTTGTTTGTTTTTAATGTTTATGCCAGCTGTTTCTACACGCAATAATCTTATCCTCTTTGATATATTCCTATATTCCTAAGCTAAACCCATGATGGGTGGCCCTTCCATCTTCCACCTTCGTATGAGCTTGTTATTCCTCAGATCATTCTCATATCTCTTTTCTGTCCAATTTCCCATGTAAGCTCACCTTTACAGACAGCCTGTGTTGTAAGGGACAAGATATATCACCCGTGATTCTCTGACACTTTATCACCTGATGGGTGACACTTTCATGGCTGATGAAGTTGAGGCTCGGAGTCATCCTATAATCCACTAATACCGGAGACCTTCCTTGAGCTAGTGTTCCCAGATCTTTATCTCTCTTTGTTATTTCCAACTGATAAATTCTCATTTAACAGCTGAAGCATGTACTGTTGGTCACCGTGTGCTTGAACTTGTACTTTTTCCTCCAATTCTATGATCTCATTCCTCAAGGCTGTGCATTTTTTATATGGTAAGTCTAATACAGTGATTATTATAAGTATTGATGATGCCTCCACCTTGTCATCATCAGCAAAACTCAGATGTACTCTTATTTTTGTGCTGATGAGGTAAATTCAGATTAATGAAAGTCATATTATAGCTAGATTAATCATGAAAACAGTCCTCGGCAAACTCAGTTTCAACCTTTTCTCTCTTTGGATACTTTCTCTTTAATACCTCACATTTTGCTATTTGTATTTCTTTTATTTTTCAACTAAATTCCATATTCTCCAGCATATTAAAATAATAATAATAATAATAATAATAATAATAATAATAATTCACATAGGAACACATCAAATGCTTCATGAAATTCAGATGCAGATGAGTTACTACGTTTCCTTCAGACAATTAACATAATGTAAACAGATTTCAGTGCATTTAGCTGTATCTTTTTCCATCCAGTCCTGTTCCCTTTTCTGCTATCCACTATTTACCTTCATGTTTTTAATTGTTCTTTTAGACTTGTGGATCAAAGTCAGACTAATAGACCAAGGTCAGAAACAATTTTCTGAGCCACTTCCCTCACTCATCCCTCTTCTTAAATACAGGTACTGTGTTTGCTGCTTTTGACTCTTACAGCATTATTTACATTGTAGAACAATTATTATAGTATTACAATATCAGACCCATGTTTCCCTCAGTCTCGCAGTCCAAAGGATAGAAATAGGAACGTTGTTCTCAGTCTGCAGATGGCTTGCTGTTCCATATTCCCCTTTTCATGTTTACAGTTCATCTGTTTTGTGATAAACAGTGATTAAAGTCTCAATGTAGAGAGAATTTCAGTGCAAACCTTCAGCAGTTCTGTACAAGCCTGAAGGAAAATCCCCTGAAGTCAGTTGTATGACTCAGGTGTCTAAAGGTTAATGGAGCTTAAGTGTTTTTCTGGACAGAGGCCTAGAGAATCCACAAGTTAACTTTCTACATTCTCACTATCAATACCTGTATCTCTTCCCTGGACATGTCTCAAAAGTGCTCATGCACACATGAGCACCACATGAGCTTGGGTATTTCTTTTGCCTCCAGGTCTTCAGCTTCCCTGTGTAGCCTATGGATGGATGCAGCAACATCTTGAATCTATGTAGTGGCACCAGGAGAGAAAATAATATTGTGTTCAGAGTCAGACCTTCAGCAGTGGAAAATTCTGTGTCAATTAGACCTTAGAGGAGTGCTTTTGTACTGCATCATGCTAAGAAATGACTAACAGTTATACTAGCAAGGTAGAAAGTAAAGTGATGAAGACAGGGAGTTCCATGGATTGGCTCCAGAAGGAATTTAAACATATGCACAAATGACTGTGTTTAAGGCATTCTGAGTACATCAGAAGATATACTTCATTACAGGCCTGCTTAATATGAAAGGAAAATGGCCATAATTTTGACATGGTAAAATAAGAAAAACATTTTTTACAGAACCATTCATTCATCTGAAGATTCACCACTTCCTTTATGCATTCACTGGAAGATGTTTCACTGTTTCCTTTGTGATTTATTTCTTTGAATCTAGTCTGATTAAACACTGTAAGATTTATTTCTTCAAGATTATATTCCTCATAGAATTTTAATTGTAGAACAGTGAAAAAAGAGCTGGAGCAGAATAAAAACATATTGATTTACTTCAATTTTTATATCCATTTCAAGTTATTTTACCTTTGGGGGTAAGTGTGTTTGGGGATGGTGAGGGGAATGCAAGCAATAAATTCTGCTTGATTGATCAGTAATAAAAATAAATGATCTCATTTAAAAATTTACAATTAAGCAATGAAATATTGAATGGTCATATTAGTGTGACAATAGGTGCCATGGGGCACATATAAAAGGGAGTAATGACAGAGCAGCAAAAAACTAATTTTAGTCAAAGAACATTCTCCATTATCTAGAGAAAATATGTCTCTTTTTTGGCATACTTCTGGATTCGTCTTCTTGCAAATGGAATTTTGAAATCAATACATATAACAAAGAAAGGTCTTTTCTAAGAGTATTTTTGCAAGAAGTTGAAGAAATCAAAGGGTTTACCCATCTTGAGGTAATTACAATAATAATTTTTCATACAATTTTTTTTCCTAATGGTTTAATTTGAATCTGTCATGAAACCATTCCATACTGGAGTAGCTGATGCTCTGATATGTAGTATATTGTGCTGGGCAAATCATCAAAGCAGAACAATTTGAAATGACTTGCAGAAATCTGAAAATCTGATGACTTCTTGCCTTCCTTCCACCTGCCTACTTCAGAGCATTTATTTCTGGTTGGGTGAAATTTATTATAAATAATTCTTGGTATTTGTATTATTGAAGCATTTAGAGTCCTTAGGCATGGCTAGGACCAGGGGCTGCTTAGTGCTATACAGTGTAGATTAAAAAGTTGGAGCGTAACAAAAAAAAGTCCTGTATTATTAATCAGCTTTGCCAGCTATACCACCCGAGCAGCTCAAATGCTTTTTATTTGGCTTCTCAGCAAAGGAGAGCTTCAAAGAGGAACTCGATGGATGTTTCCTCCTGCTGGGCTGAGCTGTGACGCTGAAGATGTCAGGAAGATGCTTCATGGCAATTGTAGTGACCCTCTCATTGCAAGCTGATGCTGGGGAAAGCATCCTCCCCAAGGCAGGTACAACGAGTAAAAGGAAGAAAACTTGTGAAGTCTTTGAAAGTGAGACTTTTCTCTGAAGTAACTGGGAATTAGGAGCTAGCAGGATCATGCCTGGAGAGAAGTGGAGTAACAAAACTGACAAGGTAGGAAAGTCATCTGTCCAGGAGGCTAATGGAGAAAAAGTGTGTTAGAGGAGGCCAGGAAAGATTGCCTTAACAAAAAAACTGCAAGTCTAGACAAGAATACTCATCTCTATTGAGAACAAAGCAGTACAAATGGCAGAACAACTGAAATCTCCATCTCCCTGAAGAAAAAGTGTTCCATTTGTTGGAAAGGGTGTTTGTGTTTGTATACACAGCTAGTGCTTAAAGTTGGTATGAGCAAGACAAACTTTCACAGGTCTCATGTGGTGTCTGAGTCAGGCTAGTGTGTTCACTCTCTCATTTTGATCCAACATAAAGTCCTGAACCCAGGAAAACATATGGCATATTTTTTCATGTCTATCTGTCTATCTATTTATCACTATTTCTCTCCCTCTGTCATGTGTATCTCTATCTCTACGTATTTAGATGTAATCTATATCTATATACATTTTAACTTGAGAGAATAGCTGCATTTCACAATTTTGTTTTGTTGTTTTGTGTCTGGATTTGGTTTCTTAAACTCTCCCACCTGCTAAATGGCAAAGAAAATATCTATATGGAGAGACTATGGGTGAGTCTGCTAAACAGTTTGAGAATAATCAGTAACATGGATTTGATGTTGAGGCATGTTGAACAACTCTGTTTCCAAATAGCATTGCAAGCACCAAAAAATAGTCAATGCTAAACATGGAACTCTGTGTGTTGTTATTTTATTTATTTATGTATGTATTTATTTATTTATTTTCTGGGATAATAACTCTGGGAGAAAAACAGGTATTTTTAATTTTATACTTTCAAGTTTCATCCCACATTTATTAGACATATTACAATTTCCAGACCCCTCATCTGAGTTACAAACGGGAAAATCAAGTTGTAGCCTGCACCCTTAAGAGCAAAATGTGCTCCAGCACTTTAATCTTCAGCTCTTGGAGCTTTATCACTGACTTCACAGGTGTTGTGTTGCTATTCATAATTAATAAGCAAACATTTCATACAGTGTTGTCAATGGATAATATAATTATAGTGTATGTCATGCATCTAAATCAAAATAGACAAAGACTAATCTCTACTAGTATCTTAGGAGATTTTGCAGATATCAGGCAGGCTGAAAGATACCTGAACATTATTTATAAGCAAAAGATGAAAGTTCTTCACAAGATATTGATCTGTACCTGAGCATGAATGATTAATGCATTTTGGTTCAACTTCAGCTGGCTTTCATAATAGCCAAGAAGTAGGCTATGATCTCATACCTATCGACAGGTCAATCCATAGATAGATAGGTTTATGTATATGTATATATATATATGTATAACTTTATCATATGTTTAAGTGGAAGACCTTGCATTATAAATCAAGCCTTGGCAAAAGCAAAAGTATAAAGCTGACAGATTTCTAGATGTATATGATATAGTATTTATTAGTTTTTATTCCTAGCGTTATTCTCTTTCCATCCTTCCTCATTTTTGACTAAGAATCACTTGATAGATACTATCATTTCTGTTGAAAAAGTCCCAATGTTAGCTGAAATATATTATGGAAAGAATTCCAACTCCCCATTATTCTGCTAAAAGCAGGTGCTTATAAATAAGTTGATTTTTTAAAATCTCAAATTTCCTTCTAATTTAAGTCAAAACAAATAAAAAGGTGAGGTTGAAATTGACTGTGAAATTAAAATGGAGGAAAACTGAGACAAAATGATTAATTCTTGAAAAATAACAAGTACTTGTGTGAATATCTGAATTGAGCTTTGGAGACTTCATGTTTCTGGGGAGAAAAAAAGAGTAAAATTAATGCATCTCAAAGGGTGTCATTTAACATCGTTGTGTTAAGTGATGTAAATTGCTACATTAATTATCTTTTCTGGAATTTTGGATAGGAATTTAGTATTTATTTCTTCATGGAGTTCTTCAAATAATTTTCTTTCTTGTGCTATCTTTTCTGACAAGTGAACCTCAGTATGCCAACAGAATAACTGCTTTCATTGTCAAGCACAATAGATAGCTTTTAATGCTTAGATTGTGTTTCCAGTCTAATACCTAGGAAAATAAGAATTGTTCTGAGAAGCTTTCAGAATAAGTTTGTCATCTTATAACCAACTCAAACTTCAGATTTTTTATTTATTTTTAATGGAATAAAACTTAGCGATATGATACAGTTATAGCCACCCAGAAACTTTGCACGTAAAACTGATTCACACAGGTCCTAGGAAAACATTATGTCAAAATGATGATATAATATGTAATTTTATTATAAATATGTAATCTGAATAATTTGATTTGTTAGTGTATAGGTACATTATGTACCTGTAATATTTTGGATGAAGCTGCTGCTTTTGTTGAATGCTTGTAGAATACATTGTAAACCAATAATGAAAAACAACCTTCAGAAGTAAAAATGGAAATTATATTGTCTGAGGAAAACCTGTCACACTCACTAGTGATAACCAGCTCAGTCAAGGAGAATTCAAATGGAGAAAAAGCTAATTTTGTTTTCTTGGTTTCAAACAAGAAGATAGACAAATATGACAATTTTCTTAGTTTAGGAAGGCCCAAGGGCTCCCCTGTTACTGAGGTCTTCAGTACCTTCGGGATGCTGCAGAGTAAATTCCACCTATGTAGGTAACTTTATAAGGCAAGTTACCAGAGACACCTGGTCATCCCACAGGTTTGTGGCTGGATTATTTTTCTGTTGCAATCTCTCTCTGCCTGTTTTCCCAGCTAGCCTGCCCCAAACTAGCTGCATTTTAGCAATCTTTAGCTCTGTCTGTACCAAAATGAAACCCACCCCTTCCCCAGGAGTGGCTCAGGGGTAGCTCACACAGATGCCCCTCCATGCCCCAGATCACAGAAATTTGGTGCTGCATTTTGCTATTCCTCCAGAAGCATCTACCTGTTGGCCTGCCATGCTGGCCCCCCCATCACCCAGGCCTCTGTTTCCTCTAGAGACATCACTTTGATATTCTCCTTTGGAAACCCTCTCAGCTTAGCCTCATGTCAGAAGAAATTGTGTAGACTGGATGTGAAAATGTCCAGGACAATTGCACAGCTCACAATGTAAAGATGAAAGCAGCCTGATCTTTATGGTGCATCCCTGCTTTGATCTACAACACACGGACAATGGAACCCCTATCCAGCAAAATGCTTCAGGCTCCTGGCATGCTGTGAGTCTTTGGGACAGAGAGATGAAAAGTTAAGCTTATTCGTGATCATATCCTTCATTTTCACTGTACCCACACTCTCAAATGGGAATTAAACACTTATTTTTTCATGACTGTATATGATGCACCTTGGAATAAACCTGATGTAAAGAAAGGCATCTGAGGGCGCGATGTCAATATTACAAATAAGCCTGCAAATGCATCCTGTTTAAAATGGATTTTTAATCAGAGGTATTTGAGTTTCTCAAGAAAATGAAATTAAACTCATTTCCCACCACCACTGATCAGTTTAGGAACAAAATAAACCATGAATTAAACATATTTTAACTCAGGGATTTTTGTAAGATCAGTTAAACTTGCCTCTCCTCTATCTATCTATCTATCTATTTATCTATCAATCAATCAATCAATCTATCGATCCATTGATCTATCTATCAGTCCTTTTGCTTGTTACATGAAAGGTGGGTATTTCTAGGACATTCTTGTACAAATGCACACACTAATTCATGAGTGCTATTTTTTCAAGAATGTGATTTCTTCTAGAGACACTTACATGGAGAAAAACCCAGCCAGAAGTGATGCGCAAAGTAAACAGTCATTTCAGAAATGGCTGTCTGTTGTCTTCCTCAGGATCCTTGAATTGGAAATGTAAATTGGCTGGAATTATATTATTTCATAGCTCATAAATTAATGTGCCACATTTCATTAGGGCCTGTGGCGGCTTCACTGCAGAATATTTTCTTCATTACATCTGCAACTTGCAGTTCAAAATCCAGAACAGTGTCTGGGACACTGTTATAGCACAATACTTTCTGACAAACCACTTAATAAATGCCATGAAGAAGTGATGCACAGCCTGCTCCTAAACAGCCTTTTGCCAGATGCCAACAAAACTATCTGCATCTGTCTGATAATAGGAAACCATAATGATTTTCTTGTCATGTAGCTTGTGAAAATGGAGTGAAATCTCTTCCTTCGCTGCGTTGGAGATGGCTGCTTGTACACTGATGAATGGCTCTGATGTTATTAGCCAAAGCTATTGACTTGCCTGGCCCCCGAATACCACTAAATGTAAACACGGCAGGTTTCCATTGGATTCCAATAATTGCATGGAACGAGCTGTCATTCTCGCTGGCTATAAATACACTAATAACCCTCCTTAGTGAGTTTTAGTTTTCTTTGCAGATCTGAACACACATTGCCATTGTGTTCTCATGTAAATTAACACGGAGGATGGATGGGATAAAAAGTAGTAAGTGGGAAGAGGATGTAGAATAGAAGAAATAGAAGAAACTGGAAGTTAATCTCAAAGGTAATATTTCAGTAATTAGCTCACAAGAACACTGCACAATACTGGCAGCTTTTTGGAAAGATTTCTTGTAGTCTTTATTCATCAAATAAAATGAAATGATATTCACAAGAGTTTGCTACTATTTTAAAATAAATTACTAAAGATTCTTCATGTTAATTTATTCAAGCTTTCATAAGCTTTCATCTCTATCCAAATATGCACATTAAGGACCCTATAAGTGCTTTTGTTCAATATTTCATTTCAGGAAGGGGTTTACTGAGGTTGCACCAAACAATTTCACTGAAGCCTCACTGAATAATTATTCAAATATCTTCACAGGAAATCAGTGAAACCTTTCTTTTGGCATTTTATTGTTGATACTGTTTTGATGCATCAGAATGATGTATGTCATGGTGATATTTCAGCATGACATTTCAACCATGATCCTGTGTCTGCAGGTACACAGGCTTCCACTCATTCTTCCCTGAAAATACAAGTGAGAAAGTTATTAAAAAAGCTAAGTAAAAATGTCTTATTTTAAGGAGTGATTCCATCTTCGAATGTGATTAGTCCCTATTTCACAGTCCATCTTTGGATGAGCTATATGATGTTTACTTAGCTTATACAGCAATGGCATTTACACTATTCTGCCTTTGAAGCAAAGGACTCCTCAGACTGGCTTTACCTTTCACCCAGAAGAGAGAGGAAGGGGACAGCTTAAGGCTATGTCTCTGAAGAGAAGCTTGCAGGGAGCTGGTAAAGGCCAAAGCACAGGTAGGTGGTGTGAATAAAATGACCTTACACCATCAAAGGCTGAGGCATTACTGCAAATCTGCAAGTGGCTGGATCTTATTGGGATATCGATAAATGAAGATGAGAATGCCCTGTAGGTATCAAGACCTATATATTGCAATGATATAAGAATACCTATCTTTCTTGAAACAAAAGTAAGATAAAGAGATCTACTGAATGTTTAAGTTGTGCTATGAAAGCATTTATTGCAGAATCATGATCATAATGATAAGTGAAATCACAAATTAAGAATAAAAATAGCAGAATATACCTATAAAGATGGCATTTGTATCTATAGTCCTGTACTCTGTGTGCCACACTTTTAAATATGAACAGTTACATATCTGCTGCTGAAGCTAATAAACAGTTTGAATATTTACAGGTACAGAAACACAAACGTTACTTAGATCATGGGTGTGTTTGATATTTGTCCTTTGTTGCTTTCCATACTCTGCTGTAAGCCCTTTATACTGAAAGTACCATCCACCCATTGTGTATGGGACCTGCAACTGGGGGGTAAAACTCAAAAGGTAATCCAGATAAGCCAACCAAGTCCAGTTACTAATCAAATTGGTATAAAGCATCTAAAAAACTCTTTGTATCTGCTCATGGAATTTTCACCCAACAAGATTTCAAGCTCAGATGGATGAGGGCTCCTTCTTTGGTGTGTAGTGGGGAACGCTTGGCAATGGAGGAACGTGATGCCCCCAAGCACTCAGCTGAAGGCTTAAAATAAGCTGAGACAAATGCCAGCTATCTGTCCACGTCCCAAGAGAGCACAACGCTGATGTTGAGCTGGCTGAACTGTGAGCTGAAAGGAAGACAAACTATATCCATAGACAAGTAAAGGAGCGTTATTTCTTCTCAGTGCCCTCCATTGCTCAGCACATGCAGACACCCCTCTCTGAGGGTCTCCCAACAGTATTGAAAGAGGGCTGAATGCTTTTAAGGGTGAACTTCATGTCAGATAATTTGGAAAGTTTTCTTGGGCACCAAGGTTCTGTACATCATTCATGTCAGCATTTATAAAAACCACAGGACTTCAGGTGTGCTTGTAAAGCTTTAATAATATTTGCAGTATACTTCAGACTCCTCAGATGAGAAGAAAAGATTTTGTTTTTAATAATTCCCTATAGTACAACCCAAACCCTTGAAAAATCATCTGGGAACATCTCCATCTGGCAACAGCCCACTAATTAAAGACTTATATGTAATGTCCACCTTCAGTTAAAATCTAAAGCATCTCTTCTGTTGTAATATAGGCAATTATCTTATTATCTAGATAGTCCATTATATGGAAACAACTTTCACTACAGCAATGTCTCTTCCAAATAATGACTTCCCTAGGACTAATATGATTCTTTCGTTTCTTCATTCCTTTCTTCCTTTCTTCCTTCCTCCATTACTCTTTTTCCTTCGTTCGTTCGTTCTTTCATTCATTCCTTCCTCCCTTCCTTCCTTCCTTCCTTCTTTCTTCCTGGTATTACTAAAGTGTTGATTCAGTTCAAAAGTTGATGAATGTATCTAATTCATCCCTACCCATATCCCCAGCGCATTTCTTTCTGTCGCATAGGCAGATGCAACAGAGATCTTTTCCAGACGTCTTCTCTATTTCTCACTCATAATTTTCTGTTATTTTTCTATCAGAACCCAGCTAGAAAATTAATCTGATAATATAATGATAATATAGTACTTGGGGTGAGGAGAGAAAACAAGTTTGCCTTTCCTGCTTATGCATCAAAAAGTTTAGCTTCCCCCTGCCCTCCCAAAAAAATTAAGCAAGAACTGAGCCCATGGTCCCTGGACCTTCCTATTTGCTGCAGGATGCTGAAGAGGGCATTTGTTTCTTTCTTATTTTCCCTCTCTTGTTTTCTCTGAAGTATTTCTTTCTCCTCTGTGAATAAGTTATTTTTTATTTGACATGCCCTTTATAAATATTCCCTAAGGACCCTCAACTAAAATTGTCTGGTATTTTAAACAGCTTTTTACTGTTGTGATATTTAACCTTCTTCCTTGCCTAACTTGGTGGCAAAGCTGTTATTTTCAGTTCATCACAAAAGCTTTTGTTTTGTATTTTTTGTTGTCTTTTTTTTATTTATTTTTTTTTTTCCCCACTCTAGAGCCACATTGCAGCTTTTGTAATTTATTATGGGCATAAATCCTTTCCAGTTCAGCCAAATTCCATTATAAACCTTATGTTTAGCGCTTAATAACTTTGTTTACAAAAATTGATCAGCCTTGAAAATTTCCCAGGTTTATTTTTTTAAAACAATGGACATTTTAAAGAGTATTCTGAGGAAAAAAATCTTGACATGGCTGTCCATTTTTAATAAGTACCTAAAATTAGATTGTGCAACTGCAGTTTTACTGCTTTTAAAAAGATTGTAGTTTTGCACAGGAAATGAGTAATGAAGTCTAAAATGAGGAATTATTTTAGAATAAGACTAGACATTTTCTGTGAAATGAAGGACAGGCAAGCCATGTATGTTTGAAATGCTTAATGGTACCTGCTTCGTGATGCTAACCAACTAAATTTGTTGGCTCTCTTCAACCCCCCACCCTGGTACATTCCATTTGTGAATTACTTTATTTTATTATGTTTTTTTTTGTTTGTTTGTTTTTAATTAAATTAAATTAAATCAAATTTATTTTACTCTATACTATTTTATTTTTTTAAATACAGATTAGGCTGGGGTCTGTGCTTTACCTGGTACTTCACTGTGCTTGTAGACTTAATGTTTGATCCAAACAGCCTGGTATAAAGTAAATACATCATTTTGCAAACAGAAGGATAAGTATGCTGTGCCGAAGATGCTGAGTGGACATACAAATCAAGCATCACACACTTAAGGTTGTCTTCAATGTGAGGTGTCAGATGTTGAAAGAGATGGTCCCTTACATTCATACCTGACCTGAGGTGTTCAGCCTATGACTCTCAAGCTTCATTGAATCTGCCAGCAGATCAAATTCTGTTTCCATGGGGTCTTACAGCAAGCAGCTCCTTAAGAGGAGTATTTTCTTCTTAAAAGGATATAAAAAAATATTAAAAAGCTTTGCTGTCTTTTTTTTCCAGTTCTTCATGTTATGCTATGAAAAATCAACAAGCAAAATTAATAAGAAATAAAAATAGTCCATTGTTGGGTCCCACAGTCTTTCACCTGTGATTGACCCTATAGTGAGAGTAATCTGTGATGGATTACGCATGGGGGTGAGTCATGCGTAACCTGTCAGCAAAGGGCTGACAAATTTTCTTTGCCAATTTTCAAAATTGATAAAAAGGCAAGGATTGATAGCAGATACAGTGTAAAGGATTTTGTGTATCCATATATAGATGGTATATAAAAACAAAACAGATTGTAATTTAAGCAGATTTCAATCTGCATTGCAACTTTTCTGCATAAATTCTTCTGCACATGTTTTTATCTGGAAAGTCAGACTACTAAATGAAAACTATTTTGGAATTACTAAAGCCAACTGAAATTGTGATATCTGAAACAGTACAGCAGAGCAGTATCCATGAAATGCAGGAAGGCCCCTTTAAAATGCAGTCATAAATGGACTGCTCTAATTATTATTGTGAAAGTTTTATAATCCTTACTTGCAATTAGTAGCAACATTTTCTGTGAAGAGTCCTGTTGACTTTAAACAGGAACTTCTGCATAATAGAAGAAATGATGTAGAGAGAATTGAGAATACCTTATAGTAAAGCATAAGGCACTAAATGTTGGGATATCTGTATGCAGCCCCAGACATGTGTAGATATATTCAGAGCCCATTTACTATATTTAGTTATTCACCAAAAAAAGAAAAGAAAAAAAAAAAAAAAGCTGTTTTTGTGAAGATTTTACACTGTAAGTACACAAAGACAAAATAATGAAAAGCTGCTTCAGTTTTTAGTTGCTAGAGAATATGAGAGATATCGGGGACCATTTATGAGAGACATGTCCTTGGAGTCCTCTTAGTAAGAGAGGGAATTACTGCTAGTCTTTAGATGGGTAAGGTTTTCCTTTCCTTTTTGCCTCAAGGAGAAAATATTCTGCGAGACTCTCATGCAAGAACCTTTAATGAAGAAAGAAAACAAACGAATTTTCAAGCCCCGGCTTTAAATTGTGGAGACAGAATCAAAATGACATCAATCTTACCATACACTTAAGAAAAAATAAATAAATAAATAAATAAAATAAGCAGGTTTGACCTGACACTTTAAGTAAGGAATAAATAAAACACCCCATGAGATTAGCCTCAGAACCATTTCTGTGATCATACCTTATCTTTGCTTAAAAAGCAACAAGTCTTTACTCCCAAAAAAGTTGTTTTTACATAGCAGAACATGGAAATATAATCTATAGTTGTATTTGTGAAAACAGCAAAGGTTTTGGTAACACATTACAAGATACAAGATAGCTAACCCTTCCCACCCGGCACTACACTATTCCCATCTAAAATCTCATAGTCCTCTAGTTTTAATTGATAAGCACTGATATGATTTTGCATATCATTTGTCACCACCATTTGACATTTTCCTAGATCTATTTTCAGGTACATGAGCATCCTGGGAAGCTCCTAGACCGAATGAGTCACAGTGACATATTAGAGCTTGTTTCCAGAAGGTAAAGTTGAGATTTGGTGTCCAAATACTGGGGCTGATGCCAGGGAAAGGGAAAGGAGTGGAGTAAGATCATTTCTGTTTAGCAGGATACATAACATTTTCATCCCTTTCTTTTAGTTTTCTGTCCTGCAATGAGAAAAATACTTTTCTCATGATGGATAACATCATATTTGAATAAATCCACCTATATCTTTGTATATTTTTTTGCTTTTTATCTGCTCCTTTTGGAACACAGCACACAAAGTGGGCACAGTAAATGAATTTTTTTTTTTTTAATTATTATTATTATTATTATTTTTAATCAGGGAACATTCTCCCATATAAAATTTCTCATTCATTCTGGAACCTACAGGCAGCTTAAAATATGCCTCGTGTCAGTGCTGTCACAGCCTGCAGACACGTTGCAAAGCCAGGAAGAAACTGACTTTCTGATAGCTATGTACTTGTGATAATAGTACAGAAGGAGTGTCAGTCATACTCCCCACATCTGTTCCATCTAGGGAAGAAACACAGCCTAATCACTTTTATGTCTAGCATGAGAATATTGGGCAGAACTCCATCTGATAAGCAAATGTGATATTTCTCTTTCTCTCAACATATATAGTATATAATTATAAATATCCTATTGTCTGAAACCATTGCAGCATATACAGGTCTTTTTTTTTTTTTCTTTTTTCTTTTTTTTCTTCCCCACTGAAGTATTTCAGGATCATTACTGCCTCTCATATAATTATTGGGAAGTTATTCTCTTTAGGTCATTTATTGGCTCTTCCTTCATCCCATTGAGTATTAAATGCCTTTAAATAAGTTTCTATAAGATATACCATCTCTTTTTCTCTTTATTCCTATTTCAGTGTTTTTAAAATTATCAGTATTAAAAATTAGAGAAAAAATATACAAAGGCAGCTGGGGAGAATATGAATTATTAACATTCTGAGCGCGATAAACGAACACCTCACAATTACACTTTCATCTGCTTTTGAGATAAACATCTGTGGCTTCTTGGCAGTGGAGGTAGTTGCACTATGGAAGGCCTCCAAGTTTAACGGTAGTCTTTTTTTTTTTTTTTTTCCTTTTTATTCTTCACTAATTCTTCCCTTCTTTCTTTCATTCTCATTCATATTTTTTTCATGGACTCTTCTCTTCCTCTGATTATTCTAGTGGCTTCAAGAGGCAATTACAGAACCTAAGCAGGTGTTTTGGGGTTAGTGAAAGCACTCTCAGAGATCAAAAAATGGATAAAAGGGAGAATATAAGAAGTGAGAATAGCAGGCACACATTTGGATCATGGCAAATGAGTGATGACAGAGTACCACAGACACTGTATAGGGGTCTAGTATGGTTCACAGCTCTTTGGAAAAAAATAAGTAAAAGCAAGAGACCACTGAGAAACTCCTGGGGAACCTCATTAAGCTACTTGTTTCAGCAAATGATGTTACAAGAACTTTTTGCTGAGAATTACTCTTCAGTGCACAAATGGAGGAATGAACGTGTTCAGTTTTTTAGATAATTTATTAAAAAAAAAAAGGTCAAATAAAAGACCCAGAGAATTATTTTACATATAGGGCCATAGTATAATTAACATATCAAGGTTAGTTGTGAGTTAAACCTATCTGTTCAGGCCTTTATCCTAATGGACTTGTCTTCTTGGAGTCAAGGCAAGATATTCACTAATTTCAGCAAGAAAGAGATTTCAGCTGAGACAGTAATTTTTTTTTTTTTTTTTTTTTTTTTTTTTTTAACTAGTAGACAGGACAGACCTTGAAAAACATCTTCCAAAAAAAGGCTTGCTTTTTAATAGAAATAACATCTGTTCATTTTGTAGGCAAGATTCATGATAGTACAGTTCTATTACAGTTCTATTAATATCTGTGCAGTCACTGCACAATGAATTTTGCCTATTACATATGCACTGTTCATAAAATCTCAGATTTTAAACAGATTGTCCTGAACCATATGTCCAAGTGTCAGAGAAAGCTTATGTTGCTGATTTTATCATACAACAATGAAACAGTTAGAGAATGAATTATAAGTTTGACCTTCTAGCTCAGTATGGACTTTGCTTTCAAATTTACACCAACAAACCTTTAAGAAACTAAATTACTTCTTTAGGTTACACAATCACACACTGAAGATGAGATTCTGGTCTCGTGGCAACAAAGACGCTTTCAAAAATATTTTGAAATAAATTCTTCTTACATTTTAAACCTCAGTACCCTAGGAAAGTAAAAATCTTGCATAAATAAACTTAGCAACTGATTATCTTCAAGACAAAACAAAATGATAAATATGACTGTAATACAAAAAGTTCTGCTTTATTTCTTAATATGAATTATTTGAAAAAATTACCGTAATTTTATCTTACTAGACATAATTGATCTAGTCACATAAGAATATATAGAAGTCTACCCTAAAATTTGTCAGTTGCAATTAAACACTAATCTGAAATTCTTTGTAACATTTTAAATGCTTTTTAGAATATATCCCCGTACTTTAATAAAATTGTTCATATGTCCAAACATAAAGGGAAAAATAGGCTGTGTTTGTGTAAGATTGACTGACTGAAATAGAAATGGAAATTCAAATAAACTGTTCTTCACAAATGATGAGATGAAAAGATGTAGACATTGCACAGTAGTTGCTACCGAGTCCTAAAAAAGCCCGTTAGGCACACATGGTTTAATCAGAATTTCTCTCCTGCTTTGAGAGGTTACATGGCACAATCAGCTCGGACACACGGGCAGAGGTAAGTAATACAAATGATACATTTTAATGAGTTGTCTGGTGGAAATACATTTATTTCTTCAGATGTTTTCAGACAAAGTCTCAAGTTGCACAATTTCCTTTTCTTTTGCTTTATGGCCATGAGTTTTCTCAGGTTATAGAGCATGAAAAGCATTTCTTTGTGAAGAACTTGATAGGTCTTGTGAAGGCCTCCCTGCTCACATTTAATGAAATCTCACCGACTTAAAAAATTATGGAGAGATTTCTTTAGTGGTGTCCAGCCTCCATGGCCTCCCTTGCCACCAAGCTGACATAAGTTCTGTTGGAAGGAAAAGTCTTTACTCTTTAACCAGAAACACTCTATTGAAAATGAAAAGTATGCTGGGATTTCAGATACAATACTGAGGGGAAAAAGGTGACCACTAATTTTATGGGTTTCAACCTAAGAAATTCCTGGTGGTATTCAAGGTAACTCTGCTTACCTTGACCTTGAGACTAACATAAAAAGAATCTGATGCTGAGTAGTTAAAATTAGATCATGATAAGACTGAAAGGAGATTTAACTAGAACATATAAGACCAGGTGTCAAGGACATCAATGGGAAGCTCACATGCATGCCAAAATCTTGTGTCTTGCTAAGTGTTTAGGCAGGCTGGATGATCTGAGGTGGCTTCCAGAGCTGGGCTGCCCTCAGACCTCCTGCGTTAGGTGATTCACTCACAAATGAATCTTGAAATCCTTCTGTACTCAAGGCTACCCAGTTCAAGGACCATTCCACAAACCCAAGCTAAGTATTTAGAGGTCGGTTCAGTCACAGGCACAGCTTCACCAATTTCTCTATTAACAAAGTCATTTTAGGACATTATTGGCTTGTGTTATATTTCCTAAAAAGCCTGTGTAAGATTGAAATTTTTGAGTCTGTGTATTAGATATTACCAAATGCTAATAAATTTGATAAACATAATTCATATCTTTAAAATAGTTTCAAAATTTTGGCTGGATTTGACCTTGCTGAGTTTTCTTCACGAGTCAATACATGATTAAGATTTTATTAGGCTGATAAAGGTAACAGATAAGTAGTAAATTCAAACAGAGAGTGTTATATAATTGCCTGATCTGCTTAGGACAATTTACTTTGGCTAAAAAATTGTCCTTGTTTGGGAGTTTCATTGAAAAAAAGTTTCGATATTCTTCTACCACAATGACTAAATAAATACCAATTGTGCAGATGAGTTTACAAAAAACTAAGGCTGTTCATTAAATTATTGTCATAAGCTAAGACAATGAACTTGGAATAATAAGTATCCACAAGTTTTTCTTTGATGTGTTAATGCAATGAAAGGGAAAATAATTCATGATTAGATTTTCAAAGATTAGAAGGTGAAGAAAGATTCAAAATGAATACTAATTTGGTTTGGGAAGCCTTGAGGAAGCTATGCCCTTCATGGAAAAATTCTGTTTTTGAATTAGTAAGCTATTTTATCTGCCAGATGAATATAGTTGAAATAAAGGGTTTAAACAGACAGAACAGAAGAAAGCCTTGTCTTTATCCTTTGCATAGCCCTTAGCTGTGGTGCCGTATCATGATACAGAATAAGTAGTCACAGCTGGAAGCTGGTGAGGAGGTCAGTGTTTGTGAGAAGCCGTGGAAAGATTTTAATCTGGCAAGTAGCTAAGAGGAAAGAAACTACCTGGAGCTGCCTTGGTTATAAAGGTAGATGGTTAAATTCACAGCCTATATCCTCTGAGCATAGAGACTATAAAAGACTGCAGAAAAGACCTGTCAGAAATGTCCATTCAGAGAATCGTGCAAACATTACATGTAAATTTACCTTTCTGTCAGCAAAAAGTCTCTTAGAAAAGAGTTCAAGAATATTTTGAAATCACTGGATTTCTTATCCAATACTATAAATCCTTTTGATGCTTATTCATGGCTTCATCAGCTCACAAAACAGTAAAACATATAACATTTAATCACATAAAAAAATGACAAAGTATAGTTTTCCATTGTTGTATTTGCTGTTACAAAATTTATATATTTTTAAGATATTTTATCACTATGATTTGATCAGTTTGCTGTGGAAATCACTATCTTCATAGTCAATTCTGTAGAGGATTTATGTAACCTTTTGTTATGTCAGATGGCAAACAGTGTTTAACAGTAGCCGAAGTATCAATTAATATGTATTAATTATTTTTAAACTATAATTACTTGCAAATCAAAATATATTTGCTCTTTTCCCTTTCATTTTGATTGTGATGGGTGAGGAACCTTAGATGGAGCTGACCTTTGTCAAGTAACAAACAACTGAAATCAGTCTTTATGGGGTGTTCTAAGGTAGAGAACCAAAAACTGAATCATCTGAAACATTTAAAAATAGATATCTTTGAACTGCAGTTAGGGTTATTACAGGGTCCTCAGAACCTCGTAATAATCAGGAAAAAATAAAAATAAAACCTTGAGAATAACATTAATTTATTTTCACCTGTATAAGTAAAATAATCCAACTAAAATAAGTTCATATTTATACATAATCAAATTATACATAGAAAGTCAACATTTAGCCTGTATTTCTTTTTATAAGTTTACCTGCAAAAGCAGTGATTTAACTGTTTCCCAGAAACATTCCCACCAGTTCCTACATCAAAACTAGCACTGAACAGAAGCATTTGCCAACCAAATAAAATATGCCAAACTTTGAATTCACACCTTTGTCTTAGAGTTAAATGGATTTATGGGATAATTAATGATCTGTTTTATTTTTCAGTTCTCTTTTATAATGTGAATGAGATGCCAATAAAATGGCTGGGTGGAGGTGAATGAGAAGTACCTCTGACATATTAGAAACACTTCATATTATTCTCCCTAAACAAGCCATGGTAAGAATTAGGCTTCTAAATTAGATTACCTGAATTAGTTATTCCAGAGGTACCTTCTTTCCGTTTATGGAATGAAGTTCCTAATTTGAAAGCAAATTTAATAAGCCTGTTGAGATAATCTGTTACACCAAGCAAACATCAATGAATCTATACTGGTTTATCTGAGATCTTGCCTTTTAATTTGGAAAAGCTCAGCATTTTATCCTCTGTTTTATACAAAATGATATTTCTGCTGTCATTGGGTGAAATTCACCTTTAATAGAAATACATCAAGGAAAGGTGTTAGACAAAACACAAAAATCACATTTTTAATATAAATAAATAAAAGCTTTCATGCCCACCAATGTCTATTATTTTTCTTTACAATGATTCGTGTCTGCACTAAACAATATTTTTTGGCTACCATAGATATTTAAAAGACATGAAAATGATTCCACTTATTGATTTCCCTTCATACATAGCAGATAAATCAATAAGATGTGAAGATGAGGCTCCATTAAAATGATTTCTGGTGACATCACTTTTACCTGAAAGTTTCCACAAAAACGACCCTTGAGTTTCTCTCTGAGAGGTCATTCAAACAAACAAATGCAGTAAGATCACTCATCTCTTGTGAGTTTGTTATAATTTCTTCTTTGTAGGAGACTTATGTCTTAGTTAATATTTCTGCTATGATGTAGGTATAATTTGTTCAGATAAAAACAGAAAGTAGAAGATAAAAAAAGCAGGTACATTATTTTATCCTGCATGTTAAATAACCCCAACTCTCAAACAAATGACAGCTGCTGTCTTATACAAGAAAGTCTATATAAATATGTGTCAGAAAGGCTATATATATAGTTGTATAGAGATGCCAAAGACATCCCATCCTTTGTACAACTGTTGTGTAAGCTGTAATAAATACAGCAAAAGAGGATCTATTAACACAACTTTTTCAAGTTTTTCCCCTAAAATATTCTTAATCAGAAAGATCCCTGGAGAGGATCTGGTCACCAGATTGCACAAAAAAACACAAGCTGAAGTTTTTGTGGTTAACACTATTTCGATATTGTTTTGATTGGCATTATAAGCATCTCCTTAGTAGTGAAGATCCCTTAGTGCAAGACATTGTAGGGGGAGGAGGGTCCAAACACAAAACCATTTACAACCTGCATGTAACACTAAAGGTGGCAGGGAGGTACTGACAGGGTATGGAGGGAAGCAGTAACTGATGCTACTCAGTCAAATAAAAAAATGGTATAATGGATTAAGAACTACTGAAATGATGTTATAAGCATCACGTTCAAGGGGAATTTGAAGAGTAACTTACAAGGGATATAGCATGTTTTTGCATTGGTTTTGTTGACTTTCTTTTTCTTAGCATGATTGGCAGCATGAAAAAAGTATGATGCACCTTAATTTGTAAATGTCACAAGTGAATTCTGAAGTGCAGCATCACAATCTCTGGTTGCTCAGAATGGCTTGAAAAAACACAAACAACTTCTGAAGATCACTGAACTTAAAGATGAAAAAAGTTATGTACGATTCCCTTCATTCCCTTTATCTTCTTCACATGCATTAATGGTGACTGGGAAAATCACCTCTTAATCGCAATCTGGGGCAGTAAAAATGGGCAAGATTGGGGAATGGGCAAGGGAAAAAAGCATTATTCTATGCTGAGCTTCAAGATGATGAAATTTAGATGAGATTTTTAACGTTTTGATAGGAAAGACAAATGTTAAGAGCTGTTATGCAGACCACAAATCCTGGATAGGGGATGTAAATATCTGAGTTAAAGGCAGGTGTGCTGACAGGGAACACAGATATTTTCCATTGTGACTGAGGATGTCAATAGCAACATAGCTTCCAGGGGCATTAATTGAAGACCTATGCTTAATCAAATTTAAGTTGATGTCAGGTGATTATCTATCTTTAAGCACTCAGAAAAACTGATAGAAAATGTATTTATTTGTGGAAAGAGAGAGAAATAAAGTAAAGGTGTAGATCAGGTAATCATATAGTCAAAGGTGTTTTAGTTTGTGGGATTAAACAATAATCCTGTGGAGAAAGGATGAATGAATAAGTAGTTTGGAGGAGAATTAGTAGAAAATTGAATTATCAAGGAAGGGCAATATTTCAGGAAAAAGAGAATGGTGGCAGTATTGAAGGCAGCTGTCAGGAAGCAGAGATGAAGACAGAGTACAGGTTCTGGGACTTGGCTAAGAATAGGCCATTAAAATTTTGGCATGAGTGCTTTGAATTGATCAAGTGCAAAGGGTTCAGTGCAGAGCTAACAGGTCTGAGCATGGAATTGAGGGAATTGAAAACAGTATGGTAAATAAGAATAAAGATAAATGAGAATAGGAAAGGAAAATAGTCTCCACAGATGTAAAGGGAATAAAGTATGGGATTGACCTGGGATTGCCCCCAGGATTGCCCCGACCCACAGAATTTCCCTAGTGCTTGTATAAATCCAACAGATTTGGGGGCTTCAGAGATCAAGCTCAAAGATTTAAGCAGGTCCTCAGTGATCATCTTCAGATGTCTCAATGTCTTTTTGTGCCGATCAACTCCACAGATGGGAATTTTACCCAGACAGAAACAATACAAGTACTCTGGCTCCTCTGAACTTCTTTCCTTCTTGTAACGGGAGAAATTATCTGACATTTCTACAGCACTGAGTAAAGGTAAGGACGGATGTAAACAACCTGAAAACATCTGCGTTATCTTATGTCTTCGCTTGCCCACTGGGTTATGATAATTCACAAATGTGCAATTTCTGTCAGATATCTTAATATCTGTTTTAAATGGCAACTTTATCTATTTTTCTGACCATGCAACTCATGCTAAGTATTCTCAAAATAAAATTATCATTAAAATCACTGCATGTGGATTTCTGATAAACAGAAATGAAAATATTAATTAATGCAGAGCTACACACACAGAGAGAAAGATTGTAGGAGATTTGCTTTTGGTTTTGTTTTGTATTAGGTATCTTACAGAGAAAGCTTGAAGAGTCAGCTTCATATGAAAGCCTTATCCCAAGAAACCAGGACCATCTCCTGCAGGGAGAAAGTTATTACAAAACCAATAATTGGAAGTCTCTAATATAACAGTCTAGATGGTTTTCCACTGAAGAAGGGCAATATTGCTATGAATTATAGGGATCACCATCTCTGAGCTGGCCCTTTGATGTGCTGCCAGTGCCCTCCTACGGTTGACTACTACTTTCAAGGTATGGAAATTCAGAACCTCCTGGATAGGAAGATCTCACAAGCTGTGTAGAAGAGCAGCCATTCCAGTATTGCATAAAGTGCTCAACACCATGGTTTATATCATGGCACTTTTGGAAACACTGCCTATCAATAGTTAAGAAACTCACATCCATATGTTAATCAAAGTTTTGTAATGAAACTGTTTCCCTACAGAGATCTTCTAGTGTGTAACACTATAAGATTATCTGGCTTATTTATTTATTTATTTATTTATTTATTTATTTCTCCTTCCCCCTTTTCAGAAGTAGCTGGTATCGGTTAACCTAGAATGGTAAAGCCCATACCCTTTGGCTCATGAGAGATCTGGTCTTACTCTAGGATCAAAAACTATGTGACAAACTTATCTTACATGTGTTGTTACCTCACATTGTTCGACTGTAAAAGGCCTAAACAAGTGGCTCAGAGGTTATCATTATTTTCATCTCTTTCTTATTATTTAAAAATAGACACTAGATCAAGTAGAGATCCACTGAAAAAATCTATATTTATTGAGAGGATCTATATTATGAATTGAAACAGAAAGATCCATCCTTCAGTAGAAGCCTTTGTCATGTAAACCAGGCAAAATACCTTTCCTTTGTGTGCCATATTCCATGGTCTCCAACATCTCATCCAATATTTGGTTGTACGTTAGCCTTCTTGTGAGAACAATCATAAATGGATTGTGCTTCTTTCTCTCCTGACCCCTGTGGTACCAGCTCTTCACTCAACCCGTATAACTGCTATTGAGTGCTGTCTGTCACACCAAGGCTGCTCTGGAGAATGTGCAAAATAGTAAGAAAACTTGTACAATTGTCTCTGTTCTGTTTGTTTGCCACAGTCTGGAAAAAAATATTACCCCTATAAGAGCAAAACAGATGAATGAGCTCTGTATTCTCCTTCTTACAAGATAAATACAATAGGAGTGTGCAGGTGTCACTGTCCCCTGCTGAACAACAGAAAATGAATTGTGACCAGCAATTTCCAAGCTGTACAGTAGCCAGTGGCCTTCACCCACATTTTCCTATCACCATGATGTTCTTAGGGAATACTATGTTGAATATAGTCTGCAGATCCTTTTGGGATCCTGTCTTCAGTCATTAAAGAGGTGCCTGCCCCAGTTCTGGGTCCTCAAATAATGCTATGCAAAAAAAATAGAGTTGAGTTAACAAAGATTTGTAATAGGACAAGGCTGTTAATCTAGTATTTTGGCTTCCTCTGCTGTCATTCAGGCTGCAAATGGTGTTGCCATCTGCTTTCCTCTGTGTTCTCATCCAGGCTACAAGATGTGCCCTTGAGAGAATGGAAAAAAAAAAAAAGAAAAAAAAAAAAAAAAGAAAAAAAAAGGACCAGCTTAATTTTAGGCATCAGCTTGAAGTTTGTGCCAGTCATTGGCTGAACGCTTTGCTTGTAGGCAGCCATGTGGTGTTAAGACAAATGGCTTTTCTGCTAGGAAAGTATTTTCCAAGAAAAATATTGGGATTTAGCCATGAGACCCTCATAGGCATAATGGAAATCAATCTGGAAGTTTTGAATGGTCTCCTTGCCTTCCTCGAAATGAGTTTTCTCCACTGACTGAAATATGTTTGCAGTCTTTTCATTTGATTGAGGGAGCTCTGGGACAATTTTTGGCACTCTTTTTTTTTGAAGCGTTGGAACTTCAGTTACATGAGGTACGATTGTGTAGAAATAACAAGTTCATTCTCTGTGTGTATATACACAAATTGACCTTTTCCACCTTGGAGTAGTCAATGTCCTGGTGATAAGTAGGTAGTGATTTAGCAGAATGCTTTTCCTGAGTGGTTTGAACCAGGATCTTCAATACCAGTCTCTTAAATCTAATGTGAGTTACAATAGACTGATATTTCCCAAATCTTAAATAGCTCCAAGTTTATGGGATGCCAATTTTAAATAGTAATTCAAAGTTAAATTACATTAGGCTTTGGTTATAGTGGATGGTAGATCCCATATAACTTAATTCCATATCTCCAGTTTCTCACACATATTAACTATTAAAATTGTTATTAGAGATACCATTAGTTTACCAAAACCTTACTCTCAGTACACCTTTTCTGTACAGAACTGCAACAACGATGTACTTTTGCTTGGAAGGAAGATCTCAAAAAAAGAAAAAAAAAAAAGAAAAAAAAGGTCCCTTTTTTTATTTATATTTTTAATGGAAACATCATAAAACAAATTATCATTTCATGAAAATTTGTACAGACCCTAGAATTATGATTGCTGCATATTTCTGAATCAACATAACTGGCTCAGTATTACTGAGAAATAGCACAGGGAGAAAGGAACTTTAAGTTAACAGTTTGCTATAGTATATGTTCCAGCCTAAGTTTTTGAAGTAATTGAGCAAGTTAACACAAAATCCAACTAATGAGGAAGTCTTGTCTTCTGCCACATGTGTACATTAAACTACCAATGGTGCAAGCACAATTTTAAGCACTTAACTGTTCAAAATTGACCAATCTAAACTTTTGCTGATGACTGAATTCCTCGCAGACACAAAAGCACTTTTTTTTTTTTTTAACTTGATATGATATGATGATCACAAGAACTTTCTTAAAGTTTTAAATTGTTTTGCAATCTTGCTCTTAAAGTTCGTCTAAGATGAAGGAGTTGGTGTTAAATACGTAATAGCCTTTAGATATATAAATGACATTTTGAGGCATAAGGCAAATGCATATCTCTTGTTTGAAACAATCTGAGAAAGGGAAAAAGGAAGAAAATACGGCTAAACTGCTCCAGAAGGTAAATCACTCAAGGTGAACAGTAGTTTTCAGGAATCTGAGGTTGTGTTCAAATGAGAAAAATATGTAGAATACATATTTCTATATTCATCTGGCAAACTGAATGTAGAAGACACGGTAAGATGGAAAAAAAAAAAAAAAAAAAAAGTTTGTGCTTGAAAATTATGTGCTAGTAGGTTTTTATACTTTCATTACATTTTTTTCTCAAACACGTTAAGAGGAAAAAGCCTTCCAGAAGGTTTCTAGAATCAATAGATAATCAAGGCATAAAAGGAACACTCAGAGAAAAAAACTGCAAAGAAGAAAACTAAATTAATTTTCTTCCTTTGTATTCACTGTGGAAGAGTTTGGGGGGGGTTCCCACACTGGAACCCTTCATTACTAGGTACTCCCTGAAGATCCGAATCAAATTGAAGTGTCACTAAATTATACAGAGGAAACAACAAAACTGAACAGGAACTAGTTGCATTAATCAGCCTTTACCTAGGAATTCAAAAGGGGTTAAAAGACCAAAAAAGCAAACAAGTGTCAGTGGTATACAAAGTCTCACTTAAAATTGCCTTCATACCTGAGAACAAAAAAAGCAACAAATACAGTAAACATGACAATTTTAAATATATATATATTCTATGAAAGATCCAGGGAAATACAATTCATTAAATATAACATAAAAACAGCAAAACAGGAAAATCAGTAGAAAAAAGAATGGATTTTGGAAATGTATATGTGATACATAGGATACAATAGGGAAGAGTCAATCTTCCTTTTGAAAGGAAAGCCCTTAATGTACATGCCCAATTTGTCTGAAAATACAAGGCTGTTAGAACAAAAGATTGTGACTGTAAAGGATGGCAGAAGGGTACTACAAAACTGCTTCTGGGCAAGAAACTGGACAAATAGAGCTTAATCTAGATAAATGTGATGTAATGCACATGGGTGAAAAAAAAGGTTATTTTACATATAAAATAAGGGGAACTGTGTTGAACATTATAGCCAAGAAGAGAGATCTTGGGGTTATGATGTGTAGTTCAGTTACTTTCTACAGCTCAGAAAGAGTGAAAAAATAAAGTAATATTCTAGAAGTTATTAGAGAAGGAACAGAGAACAAACAGAAAACGTTTATGCTGCTGTGTAAATCCATACCCTGGAGATCTAATTCTCCTCTATGAAAAGGTTCAAAGAAGGACATAAAAGATGGAATATTGAATACTTTCCTTACTGTGACTATGCAGACAAAGACTTACCCTACTGGAGAAAAGATGTCTTAGGGAGAATTTGACAGAACTCTGTAAAATCATGCCTGGCAAAGGCAAAAAGAGGTTGATTAACCAGTCTCTCTTCCAGTACAAAAAGTAGGATGCATCAAGTGAAATTAGCTGTGAGCATAAAAAAAAAAAAAAAAACAAAAAAAAAACCATCAACCAACCTTCCTTTATATCTCATGTAGTGGAGCTGTGGAACTCCTTGCTGCAGTGCGTTGTAGATGCTAAAAGTTATAGGAAACAAAAGGAAACATGTTCATGGGGAAGAAATACAGGTGTGTTAAAAACAAACAAACAAACAAACAAAACTAGTACCTCTGGCTTGGGAGGTACCTGAAGCACAAATTTTTGGAGGCTGTCTTGGGGAAACAGCCCACTATAAAGAGAACCTTTCCTAAGCCGTAGACTTCTATATTAGGAAAAAAAAAAAAAAAAAAAAAGAAATAAAAAAGAAAAAAGAAAAAGAAAAACAAAACAAACAAAACAACAAAAAAAAAAAAAATAACTAGATCTTTTGTCTGACCTAATATCACTTTTCTATATTAGGAAAAAATAAATAAATAAATAAAAAAGAAAAAAGAAAAAAAAAAACACTAGATCTTTTGTCTGACCTAATATCACTTTTCTCTTTAACTTACACATTTCAACCTCTTTTTCAAGTGCTAAAGATAATAATGAATCAACATTGCTATTTATTTCAGAGGCTAGATAATTAAAATTTTAACTGCACTCTTAATGAGGAAAGTTTCTCAGATATGCTTCTTTTTAAACCTAGAAAGAGATAAGAGTGTGTTATAAATAGTCTTTAAGCAATATAACAAGCACTGAGTTTGAAAACATATTATTAATATTACACAATAGAGGCAAACACCTATGTCAATAGAGCTTGTATTTTACGTGACCGGATTCCAGTGCTTTAAGAGCAATTAAAGCATCTCTCAAGACATTCTTATTCATGAAATGAAGGGAAGAAGGAAAACAAACAAACAAACAAACAAAAGAACTAAGAGGCAGCCCACCATCTTGTTTTACAGTATTTATGTTTGTACTTTATTTTCTGTAGTGTAGTACTTGAGTTGGGTTGGATTTGAGCTGGGTGATTTCAGGTGTCACTTTCCCATTTATAGAAAACATTGAGTTTTAACCTAGTTTTCCAAAGTGATTGTCTTCTTTCTCTGTTTGATGGGCTGTGTAACCAGGTGCAAAGTTCTATGATTTCATCAGATCTGTATTTTTCTATTTTGCTAATATGATAGAGCAGTGCTAAAATTATTTCCTAAATCAATATATGTATATAATACATTTGCTTTCTCCTTTTTATCCAGCAGGCAAGTTAGATCATCAAAGAAAAAAATAGCTTGGACTGACATAACTGACTTTGACAAATCTAGTTTCATTGACTCCATTACCTTAAGTTAACCCTTATTATTATTAGATTCTGTCCTCTTAATTATTTTTGGTGGGGGGCTGCAAAATTTTCATCAATCCATTTGCCATGCATTCTAAGATGTTTTTTCCTTTCATTGACATCTCTAACAGAAAATCATGAAGTTTCCTAGATAATTGAGGAACAGTATCCATGCACATCATTCAGGAAAGCAGTGATTTAGAATGAGTGATGGTATGGTTTGTTTCCAGTTTGCCTTGAGCAATGAAAACCATAAAGCCAAGGTATGTTTCCACATACCAAGACCTACAAAGCTACAAACATGTATAGTGCACAATACATACAAAGAGTGAAAACCCATCTCCAATTTTATTGAACAAAGCAATCTAAATAGTTGAGAGTCCAAAGGCACCAATGTGCTGTTTGGTTCTGGAACAACTTCAATAGCATAAGAGCTGAGTAAATTATTTAATGGTTTCCTTTGCTATAAAGGAAACATAATCGCAGCTCTGCTGGGTAACACATTTAATAGTTATGATCAAAAGCCTTTTTTTTTCTGCTTTGTCTACTGTACCATCTGCTTATTCCTTCCAGAACTTCACACTGGCAAGTGACCCACTTGTTGCAATGCAGATTGGCAGACAACTGACATTACAGTGTACTGTGTCTCCGCATGTTTAAATTTATAAATATTCATCAAGTTACCTTTTTAGTGAAATGAAGTTTACAGCAGCACAGCCCTTATCTCAATTTGCTGTTTCTGTAGTGAAACAGATTTCTTGCATTTACTTTTAAGGTAAACAAAAACAAAATTAAAATAACATTTCTAATATGGAGTTACTGATCAGGCCTTGGTAGACTTTCTAAGACTCCACGGCTATGTTTGAAAAATTTGGGTTTCTAGTACAAGGATTGGACTAAAATGCAGTTCCAGGAAGATTACAGGTATGCTACTAAGTTATAAAACAGACAAATTTTAAGCTAGAGATAAATTCAGTATACAACAAATTGTAGAGCAAGTGCCTATTTGGGGGCAGGCTACTGAGCATAAAAACTTGATTAACTTCGTCACTGACACCTGGACAGATGGTGATTTCCTAGTTTCTAAATTACTGACTACCATTTATTTAAACTACCTTGTCAGACATCAATAAATGGCAGAATACAATTTGTTAAAAAAATGGATTTTTTTAACGAGGTTCTTAAAATGGTAACCTCTTCAGCCTCTGGGAACATGTTTGTTGTTTTCTTTATCAAATACCAAGAAAAGTTTAAATAAATGTATCTACTTCCTGTTGGCATTTATCTGAAACCCTTTGCTAGACACCTTTAATATCACAGGTGGATACCCTTACAAGCATGCAGCACAAAAAGGGTTTTATATCTCTTTGTTATGACAAACTAGATCAGCTGTTTGAATTCTGCAAAGTAATATTTGCAATATATACTTGAATTTTAACAGCTGTTTTGTTTAACCATATTCATGCCACTTTTTATTCCCTATTTGGGAACATTTTTATGAATGTTTGGAGTTTGGAATTTTTTTTGTTACAGGAATATTTGAAGAGCTATACGGAATAAACCTGTACAAACAACCAAAAAAAAAAAAAAGTATTTTGTCTTATGTTATTTTTCACTCTATTTTGTTTATTTTTGTTAGCGTTCATTCACGTATAAAAGTTTCAATCACACCACATCAAAAGCAGCACTTACCACACGATATAGGTGTTTGATTCATATGAATAAAACCCTGTGACCATACAAAGTGAAAAATTTTCAGGCAGGCTTTTATTAGAACTTGGTAGCTCCAAGTGTCTAACTAATGTTTGAAAAATTTTACTTTGGGTCACAATGAGATGAATTAGTCCATGTATAATAAGTACATCCACATTCCAGCTGCTTCTTTATTAAAACCATAAAGCTTGCTGCATGTTTTATGTGTGGAACTCTTTGCTGGTGTACCTCTCTGAGCAGTGTCAGTCCTGACAGGACATGTACACCTGGCTGCAAAGAAACAGTAAGAAGGAAGAGCAGGATTTCTCTCATTCTTTTAGGAAAATAATATATTCCTCTAGATTATAAAACTACTTATTCCCATAACCCTTCTGAGTAATAATAGAATACACAGACACCGATAATTTATATCTATGATGGAGTGACATCTTAAGCAATGTAACCTAAAATACTAATACTGGAAACACTGACTTGGGAACAGATATCTTTATGATTCCTCATGTAAATTAATTTACTGGCTATAATGAAAGAAAAGAAACAGTACGTTGTTTCTTCATTAAAAGCTTGTCTTAACAGAAGCTGAGAATATAAGTTAATATGGTCTGTTGGAATAAAAATTTCTGAAAGAGTGGTGAATTGCCGTGGATTTTATTATTATTATTATTATTAGCTGGTAGCCCTTCTAATGATTCTAAAATTTTCCCAGGGTTATATTGCATCATACATGCATACATGCAAATTTACTGAAGAGTTCAGGAAATTGGAACCTACAGGTAGTTGTGAGAAGTTATTACATGTTATTGAAGAAGAGTGTGAGAAGAATTACATGTTATTGCAATTCATTCAAGAATCACGTGGCTTTGGCTAAATTAAATATTTTCCTCATCTGAGCGTTATTTTCAGTGTTCAAACTGACTTTCAGAAAGTTAGCAAAACATAAGTGTTCAGTGCCAAGAAGTGCATGGAATTTCATTGTTATGTAAGATCTTAATTTGAGAATCATTATGCCATTCAATTATTTTCTGGTGTATCTGGTGCACAGGTTCTGAAACTTGACCCAAACATAGTGTTCAGTATTTAAGTTTGAAAGCCTGAATAACCAGAACATGGATCTCTGGGATATATTCTTAGCAACAACAGTTGCATAGCTATAGATACAAACTAACATTTTCATTTTTTTTAATGATATAGCACCTGTGCTTTGACATGATAAATTCCTATGAAACTTTTGACTACTCACCAACTGAAAATGTGAAAGGATTTATAGTTACTTTTTTATACTGTTCTGTAAAAAAAAAAAAAAAAAAAAAATCATCTGTTTTTAGCAATGTAGTTTTTATGGGGTCTTTTATCTACCACTCACCACTTACAGAATCCAACTATATAACGGGATTTCTAGCAGCGCTTTCTCACTGACTGTACCAACAATTACGAAATTTCTTGGACTACTTTAGACAAGAAACATGTAAGATTCACCATGTTCAAAGTGTTCTGAATCACAGAAGAAAAACAAAGCAGAAAAGCAGAACAGAAAGCATGTCATTATCTAAACCAGAAGGTCATGAATGAGATGAGAAGTACTGAATAGTTCACTGAATGTATAGTCTCTTCCGAGAGTGACTAAATGAATACCCGCTAGGTGTTTGTATAAGGCAAAAAACGGTATTTTTCCAGAGTGGTCCCTCAGGTACCTCAGAGACTTTCTGAGCTGAAAATCATTTGGATATATTTAGTAACAAATGTCATGAACAGTCGTCCAGTCACCTCTTGGTGTTAATATGGCTATATTAACATTCAGCCTCCATGATGTCCTATGTCTTGAAGATAAAGAGTGTTGCACAGTTAGGCACATGGAAATCCTTACATGTAGAGTCTTAAAATAGCAGATTGCAACCAGGTTGGATGGCAACCTAATTTCGCAGAAGGTGTTCCTGCCAATGGCAGGGGAGTTTGAATTAGATGGTCTCTTCCAATCCAAACCATTCTATGATTCTATGATTGTGAAGAGAAACCTAAACTTGTTCTGAGTGAGAATGGTAGAATGTCCAAAAAAACATGGTCAAATTACCATCACTTTCCACTAGAAACTATTTGAACAAGTTATTAATATAATCTTAGGTATAGCCAGACCTACTAATCTAGGCTGGTCCTTCCTGGCTTTTGCATTAAGATGAAATATGTCATCCTAGCTGGGATTAAGTCACTTAAATGTTTTCAGTTACCAGCTACCCACATCCAGATTCTCAGTTTTATCCTGTGCCATAGGTTGGGTGATGTGATGGATATATTGCCCATTCAGGAAGGAAATACATTTTTTCTGGCTATTTTTCTCCATTTTGTTTTGCCTTTCACATTTTTATTGTAGCTTTGTGGAGCTCTGTTGAGGGTTGGAATATCACAATTATCAGGAGTAAGAAACTGAAAAATAAGTGGACTTTATCAGATGTCTTGGCACCCAATCACTTGATACTCCCAATAGTATATTTATGATGTTTCTAATTTAGAAGTGGAGGGAAGTAGTCATAAAACCTTTAGGAACTTTCTCAGACTGTTCTGTACAAGACTGATTTTGATGATATAATAGAGAAAGCACTGACATTAAGGAAATGTGTTCCATTTCAGAGGTGAAGTCATGTACACATGTTGAGAAATCATAAACCTATCTCCTTCTTCTGCTGACATATTATGCTATTATGACTGGCTAAAACTAACCTGCTAATTCTCCAGAAGAAATTAATCAGGGCTACTTAAAAGGGTAGACTATTTCTTTCATTTATATCCTAATTGAAACAGCAGTTCTAAAGCCAAATACCATTTTTAACATGCCATATGATTTTTTTTTTTCTTATAATGGCCTGCTTGCTAAAAGAGTCTCAAGTTCTGCTCTTAGAAGAATCTGAACTGCAGATAATAAGGTGCATATTAATTAATTTTATTGCAAAGAAAATTGCATTGCCAATCATTGTTACAGACTAATGGGTAATGACATGAAATTACAGTAAGATGATTATTCTTGCTAACTAGCAAATATTCTGTTTTGCAGCGCATAATTTTCTTAAATAGACAAGTGTGAATGTAGAAAAGTGCTACATCATTGAAAAATTTCATTTCACAAGCTGTCAAGAAAGATGAAGATGAGAAATAATTAATAGTGAATGAATAATTGGAGATACTACTTGGAGAACAAGATTTTGCTGTTTCTTGCTGTTTCTGGGTTTTATTCAATCTTCCCCTCCTTAGCATCTTTTTCTTGCTCAGGAATGAAAATGTGGAAAACACAAAAGTTAATTTCTGACCTGAGGGTTATCAGTTCCACAGAAGGATAAGAAAGGCATTTGGACATAGGCCATAGCAGCTTATCCAAAAAAAAAAAAAAAAAAAAAAGTAATAGGGAGGGAGAGGGAGACAGGAAAACCACCATCCCTCTTTAGCAAAGCAATAAAAAGGCTTAAAAATGTCAGCTCTAATGATTGTTTTTGACCTTCTTAAGTAATAAGAACTTGAATGTGACTGATAAGTACCACTCTCATTACATCAAGCAGAAATCCTATGTCTCAGAGATGTCTTTGGAATTGTGTTACAAACTAAGAAAATATATATATCACTTAAAGATACGTAACCTGGAGATATGTAGTTGCTAGAGTTTGTGAGCACATCCAGCTTATAAAATAAAGTATTTAGCTAAAGTGCACGACAGGTACATGAACAGAAAGTGGTAACAATACGGAATTTGTTATATAATGAGAAAAGAAAATTTTCAACCTTTGGGAATGAAAAATGTTTTTGCCTTAATTGATCTGAGGTGCTGGGCAATCATGGCTGGATTCACTAGCCTGTATGTGGGCACCACACTGGAAATGCATACCACCAATGGCAGGAGTGACACGGGATGTATAGGATCCTTACATCAAAGCAGGCGAGGTGGGATTTACAGGAGGCGAGATGTTGCACTGCGTAGTGCAAGCAAGGCAGGAGTCTGAAGTGCCATTCTCCCTGCAGCTCTGTGGTGGTTGTGGGATGGAAGAGCCAGATGAAGAAGCAGCAGCTGTCATTTAACACGTGAATGCACATCACTATAATTTTAATCTCAGCAAGTTTAAAAGAATTAAATATGTAAAAATAAAGATGATATATGACTCAAATTTACAGGACTTGCAGCACTGGAAGACCAATTCAGAAGAGTTTGTGTACCACAATGATTTCATAAAAGGAGTATATTTTGTGTGGAAGCCAGAGATGCTCACGATGGAAAAACTTTGTAGGAGGAGATAATTTTTCTTCTCATGCTAATAGGCATGTCATTATAAAAAAAGCTTCTAGGGAGCAGTTTATAAAACAGCTACCCAGAATAAATATTTTGAGCCAGTGAATAGATAGTCTATCTGAAATGAGCTTGTATGTGACAAGCAAAGCCACCCACATTCTGAACAGAAGAAATATTTTTAAAGGCTTATCTTTCAATCAAAATAAGAGACTGCTGCTTTCTAGACACAGCAAGACACCTGTTTAAAAAGTGGGACAGCTCTCAAAGAATGTGACTTTTTTGGCAGAAGAAAGACTCAGCTGTAGTGAAGTATGCATCCTCCATGTTCTGCTCCCCACCTGTCTTCCTAAGAGGCAGCAGGAGATGGAAAAGCATGGTCTTGTTTGCCCCCATGGGGTACTTTGCTCTTGCTCAGCACTTGATGTGGCTGTGTGAAGAACAGTGTCCTCCAAGGAGACAGGGTTTTAGAAGGTGATTGCAAATGAATAAGCATGCACTTAACTCACAGAGCAATTTATGAGAAATTTTGGTCTATAGTCTAGCTGTCATCCACAGTCAATAGGAGATTTCCCTCAGGCAAAAGAGAAAATAAAGCCTAAACTTACAGCTGTCCTCAGAAGTCTGTAAAGGCTATATCATCTTTTTCTCTAGAAGTCTTCAAAGAATAAGGGATTTTGCAAGCATGACATAATTTCAAGAGTATATGACATTTTCTTAATGTCATTCCCATGGATCTGAGACTGCAGTAATGGTCTCTGTGTTCCCAGCCCCACAGGGTGCATGCAGCAGAGGTTGATCTAGATAGCATACACAGCACAAAAGTTTTGCCATTTCAGTCCTTGTCACAGGGCAGCCTTGTCCAGGCTCAGTTTCCTTTCCATGGGACAAGTCAGCCATGCAATACATTCTCCTTAATCTTTTTCCCCTAGAGTCCTTCTTTCCTTGATTGTCACATTTTATTTCTAAGTTCCCACTGTTTCAAGTCTGACTATTATTTTTGGCTGCCAGCAAAGAATAATAAGGGGGAAAGAAAAAAACACCACACCTTCTTCAACAACACTGCACAATATCTGCAGGAGGGTAGCTGAAAGGAATGTGTCACTTTTTCCATGCACATGCTTTCTCATCATGCCCTATATGTCATCCCCTACTGAGACTCTAAATATTGCAGGATGAGCCAGACTGCAATTATGTTCAAATTGAGCGATGCTACCTATAAAATTATTTTTTCAAATAAAATCGTTCTTTCCTCTGAGACTGGCTTGCTACTTGCACCTCTGCCCTTCAAAGGGAAAGGAAAAAGCACAGCAAAAAAACAGTCACTGAGATGAATGGATCCCCTGTGGAAGAGTTGAGCCTTAAGCTTTTGGAAATTCATGCAACCTGACATGATGCTGCAGTGGGGGCAAGTTTCAGGTCCCAGGAAATATGGATATGTAGCAGTTAGCTATAGATTCTGTATACGTAGAAAAGAAATACAAAACCAATTGTTGCGGCACAAAGGATTTAACAGCAGGAGTTTGAGGTGGAGCCATTTCAGTCCAACAGCACAGTCCAACAGATAGGGAAGCCATTAGCAGTACACTGAACACATAACATTTTTCATGACATTGATCTTTCCCAAAATATTTTTTTTTCCCAATCTATTTTTAACAACTATATTTTAATTAATTTTCTTAATGAGAACTTGTTTTCTTTAATGTACTCCAGGCTATGAACATAAAGCTCATTACATGGGAACTGGTTACTGTCAGGGTCCTCAAAAGGCAGTGGGACTCAGGACATTAAATTGCAGTATTAGGGGTTTAAAGCAACAGTCGCTAGCATGAAAATCAAAAGCAAAAGCATAAGTGTCATGCATTTTCAATGAGGTCTACTTTCCCCCTGTTTAATTATCTAGTTATTCTTTTCTTCAACTCTGAGATGTAACACAGGATCCAATTTTTTGCACTGGATTTTATAACACTGTGCTTATGATACTGCAGATGCATCATTATTAGCTATTATAGAACAATTACACAACCATAAAAGCATAGTAATTCTCATTTCTCAGTATAAACCATGGGAGATTTCATTGCATTTACAAATCTGAACCAAGGGAAGAAGGAGATGTATGGTTATACCAATATTTAGAGCTGATGACTGGAACTTTTCAGTGAAGCCAGACTGTTGATAAATTCCTCTGGCTAGGTTTATCTCTGTAGTCCTCAGAAACTGTTCAAATGACACTCATGCCATTTTACTTCATTGTGAATACAGAATTCCTATACAAATGTGAAGTGTTCCAATGAGAGACTATAATAGACTGACAATAAATTAATTTACAGTGTAAGTTTCTTGGTGGGAACAAGGAATTAAAGCCTCATTCAACTGAAATTAGTGGTGGAAGTCTCATTAATCTGAGATTTCACCTGCTGTCTCTGGTAACATCGCACATGGCTCAGAACCAGGAAACTATTCCCCAACTCCACTGTCATTGATGAAACTAACAAATGCTTAACTAATACTTATCTAATTATTACTAATAGCTTATCTAATACTTATCATTAGATAATGCTTATCTAATGATTATCTAATACTAGATAACACTACTTACTTATTCTCCATTTGGAACATCAATGATTCGGAGTTTTAATTGCTGTGACTGCTTGGTTTTGTTTATTGGTTTTCTTCATTCAAGCAACCGTATTTTCATTTCTTCACATCACTGAAAAATGAATTCCTGTCTCTGCTCATGTCCACATATAATCCCTACTCCCCTTTCCATAAATTCTTATGACTTCAGCATCTCTGGACTAGACTATGATGGATAAACTCTGCAACCACTTCTGTTAGGGACTAATACACATTCCAACCTCTTTCTGACATTTTTCTGAACACAGCATAAATTTATTTTCTTTGGACTCTTTTCAGGGCAATATTCATTCTCATCTAAATTGTCAATGTTAATCATGCCATTGCTACAGTTTTGATATTTACTAATCTAATACATGGCCCAATCAAGCTTAAGAAGTTATAATTCCATTGAAATCCATTACTGTTAATACATATTCAAGTATCAGCTTTCAGTAAAACTAGCAACCTGATCCAACAGAAAATGTCATCTCAGAGAACTCCTCCCCCTGCCACCCTTCACCCATCCTCCAGGTCCAACACATTTTGACTTTTCTGGTTGCATAGGGACATGATGCTGAGTGGTACTCACCCTGGGCATTCTTGACAAGTTCTTAAATTTGTTAAATACAGCACTTTTGTTAAGCCTATGCCACACACCAGTCAGCTCTACTCTGCAGTACTAGTGCAACTGAGATAAGGCTTTCCAATAATTCTTCCTTTTATTGGCACTGGGGTCTCAATTCCAACTTAAACTTGAACAATCTGGCGAGGCAGATTCCATCTCATGCCCAAGAGTAGAAAGTCCCCAGTGTGTTCTGGGGCTCTAATCTCATTTTTTTTTTTTTTTTTTTTGATGCTTTGTGAAACTGTGTGGGATTCTTGCTCATCTGGAAGTAAGAATTATCCAGTTGGGGGACAGAGGGGGATTGAATTGCTCCTGATGTTTTCTGATAATATCTAACTTAAAGTAAATTTCATCCTGATCTAAATCACATTTACCACACTGAGACACAGACATTTAGACTCACAAAGAGAGCAGAACATATTTTTTTTCCATTTTCTTTGCTGAACTTCTTAGTAAAGTATTGCCCTTAATACAAGCTCTGTCATAGAATGTTTCTACCCACATATGCTCCTGCATTTTGAAAATAAGCCATAAAAGACTACTAACTGCCTCTCCTGTCAGTTTCTTTTGATATTGCTTGATGTTGATAAGTGATAAGAACATGCTCCAACCTCTGGGATTCATTCCTTTCCATTACAATTTTCATTGAGATGTTATGTTTGCAGTTACAATCTGATAGGTTTTAAATTAACTATATCAGAAAGAACATTAATTTGTCTGTGGGTGAGAAGTTATTAGGAATAATGATATATTATCTGATGTTCTTTTCTAACATTCATTTATATGAACTGAGTAAGTATGAATATATTTAAATGATGAATGTAATTGCTTATTAAAATCATTATCAGGAATAAATATTTGTATTTCCAATCATTTTTTTTCCTCAAAGGTATAGCTGTAACTGGAAAGAAAACAACATGTGTATCATGCATGCAAACACATGTATCCAGTTCCTCAGCTGGTATAAATCTCCATTGTACAATTGCTTTCAGAGTCACACCATTCTACATGAACTCAGGATCTGTTTTTTTCAGTCTGCAGTGGTAATTGCAGTATCTTACCTTTCAGCTGTCCAATGTTGGATATCAGAGATGGCACTGTTTTTTCGGACAGCAGGAACACAGCATTTTCCAGCAATCAGGCACCACTGTGGGTGGCATTCTGGCCTCCTGCAAGTCAGTCCAATTTTCCCTCTTACTTCAGTAGGTCTGGGTTCTCCATTAAGATAGTCCTCAGCACTTAACGCTTGCAGTTATTTCAAAAGGGTAACTATACATTATTATTTCCTTGGTTTTGTAGTGTGACAGCTTCGGAGGAATGCAAAACTAAAAAAAAAGAAGAAAACAAAAAAACCACACACACACACACACACACAAAAATATAAAGGGAGACAATTTTATATGTCTGATTCCATAACCAAGCCATGAAATTTACAAATAGATCTCTAAGGGAATATTTTTTTTTTATGTCCCTCATCTCCCAGTTCCTCCAAATCCTGTCTAACTGCACATTCTTCTCCAGAAAAACCCTGTGGTATTGGAATTGTGCAAGTAGCATAAAGTTTAAAGGTTAAATGTAGCACACTTCAGTTAGAAAATCAGCGATGAGATGGTATCTAATTTCTTTTTAGCTCCAAAATGCTGAAAACTGTTGTATTAATTCACTGCTATACTTGGTATTATCAAATGTAAATAATTGCATTAACCCCTATGCTACCCCACCTTGTTTCATATCACAGGGAAGAGCAGGCTGACAGAAAAGTCACAGCAGGGCATAGCAGGGCAAGGTAAGAATAGCAGTATGACTTCTAATTAAGAGTCAGGAGTCTTAGATGACACATTATTACTGGAGCTGAACAAGGATTAAAGATGAATGTCTAACAAAATAGTGTGATAGCTAACAATGAGGTACAATAGCAATGCCCTATTTAAGGTACCCTTTCCATTCCAAGGATTTCCATTAATTTTGGCTGGTTGGTAGGACAGAAAATGCATGTATGTGCAGACAATTGTGCACACTTGAGGGATGACTGACATATGCTCTGAGGTTACCAAATCTTAACAGTGTTTGAAGGGTAACCTTAGAATCAACCATGACCCCAGTGGCCTGCTTTCAAACTCAGGACCAGGATTTGGTTGTGGTTCCTGAAGGCTGGTTTGTCATCAATTAGATAGGTTACCATGTCTGATATCATTTTGATTTTATGCATTTTCTGGGGAAGCAGCCTTCATTCTTTCCAATATATGCATACGTATATATGTGTATGTTTGTGGAGAAGTATTTGCTGAGTTATCTGTGCATATTCAATATATGGAAAATAACTTTCAAGGCAAAATGTCACTTATTTATGCATTTTGAAGTCATTTCAGTAGGTACTCAAGCACCTTGTATATTTTGTTTTTTCACTGCTCCAGTGAAATACTGTTTTCCATTCCTGAGTACAGCACTGAGGAATAAGGCAGTTAACTGATTCATCAACCAAAAATTAAGAAAAAAAAAAAAAAAAAAAAAAAGGTTGCATATCAGAATTATGAAATTAGTCTTTGCAGATAGTATATAATGAAAGAAATGTATTTTCCAAGTGTGCCCTGCTGAAATGATCAACTGATGCTATTGTGCTAACATCTCCTTACCAATTTTCATTCTTTGGGTCATTTCACACTTAAAATTATGTGCCAATCTTTTCAAATCAGAATTACATTTCTTAGTTCAGTGAACTGTCTGCTATACCTTAAGTACTTTATTTTACCAAAAAGTAAAGATGATTTATTTGAGTTAAACCAAGTCTTTGGTTCATTAATACCTTTATCCACATGGCTGATTGGAGGTGGGGATACATAACACAGACAGTACAGAATGGGACAACGATGTTTCTGAAAGATTTTTACATCTTCTGGAAAGGATATAAAATTATGTTTGGATACAGAAAGAAAGGAGGGTTAAAGTGGGAATTATCACTCCAAGCACCTGTAGGATGTTCCATCATGTCTCTTACTAGTGAGGGCTTTTCTCTGAAGAAGGAAAGACCGTTCTAATTTTCAGTTGTCAACTGATGTGAGAGGAAGAAAACTTCTAGACTAATTTCTCTTTAATCACTGACTCTGACTGCACATCCCTCAGCTGGCAGAAAAAAAAAAAAAAAAAAAAAAAAGACTGCAGTTCTTCACTGGTGATACAATTTACAACCCCCAGGTATTTCTTTGCGTGCTTTTCCATTATTTTTTAGGTCCATCATCTTCCATTTCCTCTAAATCCAGTCTTATTGAAAATTGTTCATCAAAAATGGTAATATACTGGCTCTTGGGGGGCTTGGAGGGAGTCCTGATGCTGCACCAGCACTATGTAGCAATAGACACAACACTGGAGTGATACCAGTGCTACTCTAGCTACGAGTGCAGAGCACAGCACTGTGTGGGCTGCTGCAGGGAAAGTTAACTCCATCCCAGACAGACCCAGCACAGGTGCATGGAATCCTATACACAGAGATAAAAAACTGTACTGAGATTGTTGGCAGGGAGCTTAATGTACAGGCATTGCAGGTTTCTACTCTGAGATCTTTCAGCACTTATCTATTATGCTACTGCAGTAATATATCTGTATTTATCTATATGATATTGTAGCAATATATAGTAATATCACAGACCCTTAGAGCGTTCATGATTTCTGCATTTAACATGTTTCATATATACAGAAAAAATGCCAATTCTGACCTTAAGAAATCATGTTTGAATTGGAAGAATAAATGGGAAAGCAAACACAAAGAAAAAAGTGGGGAAAATAGGTTACCACATTGCAACATTAACAGGTACTTGTGAAAACTGCACCCTTAGAATACATTTTAATCATATTTTAGGAAAAAACTTATGTAAATATTTTAAAAATGAGAAAGTGTGAAACTGAGATAAAATTCTCAATTTCACTTTTACTGTCAAGTATAAACCTTTCAAAGAACAGACAAGGCAGCAAGACCAAAAACAAACAAACAAACAAAAAACCGACACTCTGGCCCCCCCCCCCCCCCAAAAAAAAAAAACGGTCCAAAGAATCCAAAGAACAGTTCTGCAGAAAAGTTCATATCAGTTCTCACTTTTGAGTTTGAGTTTGTTTCGTAAATTTTAAAATATAACCAAAAAAATCAGGTCAAAAGGCTTTAGAGATTTTTAGTGCTTTTTAGTTTGTTAAGCTGTTCTGGAAATGACTACTGCTGATCTAAAATGATAAAGGAAATTATATGTAATATCAAATTTTGGATTTACTTGCTTAATTACTAGTCTAACAATACATAGATTTCATATTGAAGGGCAGGGCATAAAGTTTATTCTGTTGAAGTGAATATATTGCATTTCATAATTTAAAATGATATCAGCCTACTGTGTTTCTCTTTGAAAACAATAGTAAATATTCTCACAAAACAAGTTTTATGCACATATCGATTGCTGATATTATTGTGCCATCTAATTTAGATGTAGATGTAGATCCCCAAACCCATTTTTATAACACATTCATTTCTACTTCTAGTTAAAGCCATTCTTCTTCGTGAAAGGCACACTGGTATTATAACAGATGGCTTACTTCTATTCATAATGACTGTGGAAAATAAGTCATGTAAGCAAGAACAAGCAATTCACTTGCTCTACAAGTTACTCGGTGCTTGCCAATTTGAAAAACAAGGGAGAGCTCTGGCAGAAATGCAGGCACACTCTCCAGTTCGGCTGCAACGGTGTATCCAGTCAAGGAAGAGCAAAACTAGCAAACCACAAGAGCCTTGAATCTCCCCTCTTGGACATTAAGGTTTTTCCTTCTTAACAAGATGCTGAAGGAAAAGCAACACAAATTCCCATTGCTGTGTCAGATTATAGTTTTAACCAAGCACTGCATACATTGTATGTCTCCCCATACATCTTGCTCCATAGTAGGACACTTGTGTGTCTCTGCAGGGGGTGGGTTGGGATTGCAGCCCCACTGTCAGTTACCTTCCAAGTGACTGCGGCTTCTTTCTGAAGTGGCACAGCTATGAAGAAATGTACACTTATTTGAAAAGGAGGAATCCATTTGCAGAACTTAATTTGAAGAACAGAAATTCTAGCTGGTTGCCTATAGTTTATATTCTGCATAGCATACAAGCATACAACACATTATCTTGACATACCTCCCACATCTTCAAAGCCTCCCAAGTTATCTCCATTGTGTCTCACATTTTAATAACATCCTGTCCACTCACATAGTTCTGTGATGCAATACATGTTCTGAGCTTGAGAGACAGGCTCTGACGTGTTGATGGCTTCTAAATAACCACATGAACAGAAGGTGCTCCATACAGTCCTCCTTCCTCCTCTATTCTTAAGTAGCACTGTGCTGATTCTAAAATATTATGGCACAAGAAAGTAGTTATTGAATGAATAGAAACAAACATTTATTTATCACTTCTCTGCAATACCCAAAGTTGGCTGAATCAATGCAAAGAAACATAGGCTTCCTCTTAGGTACATACATTTTTCTTCATTTGCTTCATTTTCCTTATTTTTGGCTTGTTCCAAGGGAACAAATGGTGTTTTGTGACTTTCTTGATCACGTTATTCACAAATCCCTCTCAGAACATAAGAATTAACATCCAGAATTAAAGCAGGCATTACCTTTTCATTGTTTTTTCTCTTCACAGAGTAGGTGAAAGAGAGAGTAACAGAGTGTAGACAAAGGTGGTCAGAATGAGCAGGAAATATTTTTAACAGCATTTTAAGGAAAGACAAAAACTGAATGACCAGCCTCTCAGATGATGCAGAAGTCTTTATAAAGACCAATTACTCTGACATGAGATTTGAACTCAAACAGATGAAAAAATATTACCTAAATATAAACTTTTGATGACATCTTTTTATACTTCTGATTATCCTGTGTAAACTCCAGAAGGGCACAGTTGCCCACTGTCCTGTGCCATACCAGATGTACCAATCTGGAATTCTTGCATACATGTTTGCATCTCCAGTGTGGTTGGTACAGCTACTTAGGAACCTGAACTGCTTCTGCAGAAACTGAGGAATATAACCCCCAAAAGAAAAAGAGGGGGTGGGGGATGTCTTTATAATACATAATGCATTTTTGCCCAAATTAGCATCCTGGATGAGAAAAATGAAAGAGAAGGAATAAAGACACAAGAAGGATTGACACATTTGCTATGAATATTTTCCAAGTTAAAGTATGTTTCATTTCCACATTTCTAAATTAAACTGCATTTCAGTTTTGAAAAGGCATTTTTCATTCAAAAGTAACACAAACCAAAAGGAAAGAAAAGATTAAAACAGGGAACTAAGTAGTTGAAAAGAAAGAAAGCAGATTACTTTGGACAGAAAGAACATTTTGAGGTAATTCAAATGATTATTTTTTTGTTTGGTTCTCTGCTTTAATAAAACCCAAGAAATCTTTCCCTTCCACTACAACATACACTATATGTGTTTTGGCTGTGAATTGCTAAACTGAAAAACGTCTTATTATTCAACTCTTCTTTCTCCCCCTTTCTGGTTCCTGTTATACACCATCCTTTTTTTCTTCCTGTCAGTGGCTACTTTAAGCATAAATGTCCAAATGGGATGTATGGATGTGAAACCCAACCATGATTTAGTGTGTACATTAAGTCACTTCTGGAGTTCACTCATAGCTCATTCTGCTCAGGAAAGCTTGGGAATGACACCAGACCAGATGCTCAGCCACCATTAGCCACACACTTGGAAACCACGAATCAGTGTGTATAGGCACAAATAGTTCATTCTTCTCAGTGAAAAGTTATCTGTGCTATATCTCATTGCATATTTATGAATTGTGTGGGTAATGGTGGATGGTCTATTGTGGCAGTAGTTTTGTTTTATCTCATTTTCTATGAATTATTTTTATTATTTTCTTGTTTGTTTGCTTTTTCCCTTTTTACTGAATACTGTACTTTTATTGCTTCACCAGACATATTTTATTTCATTCTCTTCATACAGAAGATACACTCCAAGCAGCAACTAACTTTAAGCATCTAGCTTATACATCCATATATGCTGGCAGTTGAAGATGCTTTATAAATTGCAAACATCTTAACAGCTTGCAGCCAGGGAGTACATCTATGCATAACATCATTAAAAAAGTGTCAGTATAAATATATATATTTTAGGTACAAATATATAAAAACAAAGTATGAGAGAGTACATTAGAAATTTATTTACTTACCAAGTTGGTCAACCCACTTAGGTGGTATTCTTCTCTTTAAAACTTTTTCAAGTACAATGTTGGTTTCATCTACTGGACAACAACCTGATAGTTCTCTATATTTGACCTGCAAGTCAGATATTCTTACTTCTTTCACTAGAAAGCTTTCCTTACATAGCACTGGCTTCATACTTCTGACTGCACCATTTGGAGAGAGGAAGATAACTCAAGATCCACAATATATGTGTTTGGGTGGATTTCTCTGAACCAGGCTCAGGTTGGAAAACACCAGGTGCACAGCTGGAACACATTGGGTGCACAGCTGGAGCGCATATTTCAATGTAGTTTGGTCCACAGAGAATTCAGTATCTGTGCTGACACTTGCTGAGTGAGACATGAAAGCAGGAGTTCACAAAGTGCTCAGGAAAGTCAATAACCAGGAGGTTCAGAAGCGTACTCCAGGTCTAACACACATTAATACTGTCTTGACCACATGAGTCTAGTGAATATAATACCTTCTCCAGCTTCTCAACAAGTAATAGTTACCATTATTTAATATTACATATGCTTAGATCCATAGTTTGTGTGTTTTTTTGTTGTTGTTTGGTTTGTTGGTTTTTTTTTGTTTGTTTGTTTGGGGGGCGGGGGGAGATGATGAGGAAATTCGGTTATACTTGTGAATGGTATTTAGAAAAAGCTTTGGAATATTTATTCCCAGATCACTGACAGTTAAAATTTTCAAATCAATCACTTCTTTTATCCAGATTAAAACCCTCTTATTGAGAGTTGTCTTGCAATCAATAGGAACTGGTATGTAAACTAAAGGAAGCCATTTATTTAGAAATCTTAGTGATTTCCTTTGGTATAACATGAGCTGTGAGTCTTGAGGAGCCCTCTTTCCTCTCTTGATCGCACTTACCGTGCAGGGAACCTGACAGGTCTGACAGACCTTGTCAACTAATGACAAAAATGGAGAGTTATGTCATGCTTGATTTTTTCTACAACATTTCTACCCCACAGTAGGCAAAATATGAGATAGGTGAGATACTTTGTTACCAGTATGCAAAATACCACCAACTAAACTAGCATCTTCCGGTTGCAAATGTGAGAGAGTTCAGTATAACTAAGAAAAAAAAAGAAAAAAGAAAAAAGAAAAAAAAGTAGATTTTCTCAAAAGCCTATAAAACACACATGAATGATGTCTCCAGCAGGGTAATGGAATAAGTGTTCACAGGGGGTTTTGATTTGAGAAGCTCACTCATTTAATGTTATATTGATAATAAAGAGGATGTATGTGCGTTGGGACACATAGTCCTTTTTGGAACTCTGTTCAGGTTATAAAATGTCCATATTCTCTGTTTTATATTCAAAATCTAATTAAGAAATCTTTGATTTACTTACTAATGCTTGATGTACTTCCAATATACTTTTCAATTTTTGTTTGTTTGTTTTTGTATTCAGAATTCATATATTCTTTGTTATGCAAAGGTATTCATTACCTTTTAATGTTGATTTTAATACACTGAATCTAGAATATGAAAAGGCATATGAAAACCATGACAGCCTCATAACATTGCATGCATGGATCTTTGTTCACTAAATGTCATGTCCATCTCAGAATCTACATTCAGTACATAAATTCTAACTTGTCCTTATCAAACTTCTGCTTAGAAGTATAGTGATGCATAAAAATGAGAAGAAAATGATAATCTGGCAATTATTTTTTGATCTTGTGAAATCTTGACTTTTTTATCAATTGTTGGAAACCTACTTTGATGCTATTGTGCATGGATTTCACCTTGTGAAATGCTATTGGCTATGATTTTCACTGTATGTGCATGATTTCAGCAAACATTTCTGTGTGGTTAGAAAAAACCTTCAACTGATATCTTACTTTTGCTTGTATGGGTTAGTAAGTATCCTAATATCCTCCTTTCCCAAAGTGAGCAAACACTCTTTTTAGAAATCGGTCCTTATGTGTGGAATTAAATAAAACATTAACTGGTGTCACCAGCAACATGTTGGAATGGTATGTTCTTTCATTTAATTCCTCAGACATTTACAAGGTTGAGAACAGAGTGAAATTTTCAAAGCAGTTCTTTCAACATTTTAAATGTTTGTTGAAACCAGAATCTTGCTTTTTGTTGAATAAAACTTGAACAGTGGAATTTCTCTGGCACAACAATACGCAGAAAAAAAAGTGTTAGTGTGGCTTGTGGAAATATATCAGAAATGCATATTTATCAGCTTAGAGAATGGAAAATCTAGCTTGCAGTACAAACAACTTATCAGAACTAAGCCATGTGAAGTCTAATTCTTTATGGTCAGCCTGTGATGTAACTCAAAAAATAAGCCAAATGCCAAGTATATCAGGAAAAATCACTCACAAGTGTGTTCAGATCACTATATATATATATATGTATAATATTATTAATAGTAATAATAAATATATTTATCAGTTAAGGTCCCTGCAGTTTGCCACCTGCTTAGCTCCAATCCCTTCCTGGCAGAAGTCACAAATTCTTCATTTTGTTGCTTGAGGTTAATTGTTTTCCATGAACAGCAATATAATGTAATGAGAACTGTCAAAGCTACTCTGCTCCTGGGGTTTACAGAGCCCAGGACAAAATGTGTGGGAGCCAGAGATAAAACAAGATCAAGAGAAGAGATCTAAAAAAGGTATGCATTCTCCAAAGAAATATGGTTAATCAGAATTCCTGATCATCTTCAGGGTACATTGCAAGACCAATAGTTTGAGTAAATCCCCAACCTTGTACCTGGATGAACAAGGACCAGCACTGGCTGTAAACACAGAATAAAGAGTAAGGTTTCCTGAGTTTAATAAGGCTCATCTTTAAAATTTAAAGATTTATTTATTTATTTATTTATAAATTCCATAAATTGTTTGATGTGCCTTAGGAGGCAGTAGTGGGCTATTGAGAGGACTCAGGGCAATTCTGTTGTATTTGAATATTTTTCTGTTAGCACCACATAAAGACTTTAATCCTTGTGAATCCTGATAGCTGAAATGAAGGGGGAAGAACATTTTACTGCACATATTGTTAAGTGCTTTTCCAAAGCATACGAGGCAAAGAAGTTGCTGCTTCACCAGCAGGAGTAATACACACACCAAAAAATCCCAGTTTCTTTGCTAAATGGTGTTTTAATTCACAAAAAGTCCAGTGTCATGGATAAAAAACTATTCTATAGCGAAATGTTTCACAGGGCACGGCTGTGTAGGGATGATAAAAATCAGAGAGCACTCAAGGTCTTATCTCCAACCCGTGAACACTCTCTTGCATGGAACAACTATCTCATGTGCTCTAAGAAAAAAAAAAAAAAAAAAAAAAGAAAAAAAAAAAGACAATTGAGAGCTGGCTGCTATAACAATTGTTTCAGCAAGTTCCTCCTCACTGGAGAAAAGTGGTCTGGCATCCAGGGAATGGATCCTGCCCTGCCCTGCCAGGAGGCAGCTTCTCCATTGCAGCTGGCAATATGTGCTTGCCAAAGGTCCCCCAAGGCATTGTTTCAAAGGAAAGGGAAGAAAAAATCACTTGAAGGTGTACAGTTGAGCTGTAACTGCTTCAAGGAAGATACCTTTCAGGATTCCCTTTCCAGCATCTTTATCTCCTGGATGCAGAAGTTAACTCTGCTTTCTGGCTTTGTAAAATCCATGTCAGTGAGGATGTGCATGGGAGCTGGTGTTGCTCCCTCAAGGGCTGCAAGAGCTGTTCTTTCCTGGCATGGAGGGCATTGCTGCAGCAGTCAGAAACTCCTGATTCCTGCCTTTTTCTACTGAACTGCTCTAGCAGATAGAAAGTCTGTGTTATACCTGTAGATATACATATTTGTGTATATGAATATAAACACCCTCTTCTAGTTCTCTTTACTACCACTGAAGCCTTCTATAACCTTCATTCTTTGCTACATAAACTGTGATATGAAGCATTTCCTCTTTCCTCTTTTTCTTCTCTTTGAATGAGTTTTCACACAGGAAAAAAGTCTGCACTTTCTACTGATAAGCAAATTAAATATAAAACTCAGTTATATAAATGTTTGTGAACAGAAGAAAATGAGATATTAAAAAATATATTTAGGTTCCCCAGAAAGGTTTAAAGACTAGAAATGGGTGTAGCCTGCAGGAAAGCCCCCCCCCCTTTTTTTTTCTGGGTAGCTGGTATCATTTCAAGCTGCCATTATTCCATATTCCAGTGATGACTACTGAGCAGCAAAGTCCAAACTAGGTGAGATAATACCATTTTGAGACTGTGTGCAGAGTGGAACACCAGTATATAGAAAATAAAAGGCTTCCTTGCACAGTCATATGTTGGAGTCAGAAGGTGCATGTAGGATGTTTCCTTCTCATTTAAGGGATTACTTGGAGCTGAACTCCCCATTCAAAAAGGTGATGAGGCTGTGTGCCTCTTGTACATGGGGAGCCAAGTACCACAGGGAATTGACTCAAGTCTACCGGAGGAATTTTAGAGGCAGACAGATTCATAACCCGACTCCTCTATTCTGGAGCAGGGTAGTAACTGGTTTTGGCTTGGAGCCTTGGACAAATATAAGTCCGAAAAATTGAGAAAAAATGTCCTCCAGTGAACCTATTCTTTTTGCAGGCAAGTATATCCCTCTCATACTGTTCCTGAGGTGAATGTGGGAGAACTGTTTCTGAAAACTTTCAGCTCTTTTAGCTCAAGTTTCCTGAGTTTGTGTAGAAGTAATATCACAATGTTTTCAATGTTGTTTAAATCACAATGAGATCTTAAAGCCCTGTAAGCAGTAGTCTGAGCACAATAAATAATACAGCAAATTATCCAAGACTATCAAAAGTGATGAAGTGCAGCTGGCTGTTCAAAGACAGCTCTGCACTTAGTGTTTTATAATAAAATAATTATATTCATGGAGAAAGACTTCTATACAGCTGTTTATTTTGCACAATGCCAAACAACCTTAAGAAAATTTATTACAAGGAAAATCATGAAATGTCACTATTTCCTATTCTGGGAGTTAAATGTGGCACCCCGTAAACTCAGAGAACTTTTTGTTGTTGTTGATACCCACAGGATGATTCTTTAGGATAAGTCTAGATTTTAATGATTTGCTGCATACTCTTCCATGCTAGCACAAGGCTGTTTATCCCTTTATCCTTGAAGTCCAGTATGTTAGGTAAGGTAACCTATGTTATTTAGTATGTTATTTAGGGTGAACATACATCAATTTTCTCTCTGACTTCCCTTGTATGCAGATAGACCCTTTCCTGAATTCTCCAAAACACCTAATATGTTTATGCTTGTAACATTGACATGGGGCCAAGGAGGTTCTGTTTGTCTCAACACCACAGATTAAGAGATTCCCAATAGTAATGAGACCTAATACCTCTTTCATGTACCTTTTTGTAGATCTATACCTATGAGACTCACACGAGGTAAATAAGTATACAAAGAGCTTTCAGCTGTGCTGAGATATGAGTGTGGACCTCCCAATACTCAGAGCTTCATCAGCAGAGCATACCCTTTCCTCCTGAGACACAACCTCAATACCAAGTTATCAAGTGATATAAAGAACTAAAAGGATTTTCTAGGAATAGAAAGATATTTCCAGGCTGCCAGGTCACCATCTCAGGAGAAAAATAAAGTTTTGTTGTTGTTGTTGTTTTTTTTCCAAATTTTCTTCAAAGTACACAGATCCATGACAGAATTACACGATGATACAATATCTGGTATTCCCTGGAATATGCCACTGATATGACATCATCTTAGAATCATTTTATGACAAACAACATCCTGCTACATACTACAAGTATCTATAAATATCCTTAAGCTTTCTCATGGGACATTGATTTAAATTTTCTATGGGTCTAAAATCCATTTCCAAATGAAAAATAAATAAATAAATAAATCTGTTATATTCTTTGGAATTTTACAGCCTTATTAAAAGCCAATAGAATTTATACACTCTGGAAAAAATCCTTCCCTAACATTTTTCTAAGCAAGCTTGAGCAATGATTGCTCAAGTGAGAGTACAAAGTGAGAGTTACTCTCACAAAAAGTGAGAGTAATAAAACAAAAATATTAAGTCCTTTTCATCTTTATTTTCTGACATCTACAGAAAAAATATGAATCTTCAGGGCCTTTTACACTCAACTTTTTTCAGTGATACTATCAGGTAAAGCAGAAAAATAGTAGAACAGAAAAGGATAAAGTATGACAAAACTATTACAGGAAAGCGCCCCAACTCTTGCAGTTTTAGGAACTATTTAATAAATTCTTATGCTGGGTAAATGAGTAGAAAATGTAGAGCCTATTTCTGGATTAATCTTCCATTGAGAATAGCCCAGACTAATCTCTCACTGAAGTATTTTGCTTCTGCTTTCCCTCAGGCCTCCAGTAAGATTAATGTGTGAATATAGCACACTAGCTTATTTTGCCACACAATGGTCATACTTGGTGGCAAATAATTAGTATTTATGAAGAAACAGAGGTACCAGAAGGTTCTGTGCTGGATTAGCTCTCTAGGAACATATTTTCAATTCTGGTACAAGTGGAAACACTTAAAATGAATAGTCAGTTTTCGAGTGTCAGAACATTCAAGGCTGGAAACCAGTGGCAGCATTTTCACAACTTCTGGCCTGGTGTACATCCACATCCTTGAAAACTCTACCAGTTTTGGGAGCCTACGCAAAATGTACTCAGGTTTAGATCGTTGATCATCCCTGAACATCACCAGTGCATGAGCTGACAGCAGTAACACAGGTCTGTTCTTGCCCTCTGTATTAACCTTGTCAGGCCAGGTGTTAGGTTTTCTTTGCCAGTGCCCGAATGAAACCATCTTTCATTTCCAAGTGTGCTTACCCCAGCATTTTACTTTGTGCTGTGAACAAAACCACTGGGCTAAGTAGTTGTGGCCAGACTGCTCCTCAGGTTACAGATGGAAAAATAAAATAAAAATAAAATAAAATAAAATAATAAAATAAAATAATAAAATTAAATAAAATTAAAATAAAAGCATGGCAAAAACTCTCCATAGTGGGCAGTCTGTGTTACACAGCCACTTGAACCTCGGAAGTATCTCACAAGACTCTCTGGCCATAGGTCATTTTTGGTGGAACCTCACCCACCTGTATGATGAACACTGTGTCACCTCCCCAGTATTTCCTCTGTAAAGCAATCGGTGTTCCACCATTTTACAAGTAAATAGGACAATCTAGCACCAAGAAATGGCCTGCAAGCTCATGCTAGCAGCTATGCGTGAGCCATGATATGGCAAAAATATCCTTTCATGTGTGTGCCTCTGCAGGAAATGGCATGCCAAGGGTCATGTACTATCTACAATGAAGCTTTAACTTGGGGCATGATGGGATCCCATTGCAGGCACTGCTAGAGCTTATAGGGGTCAGAAAAATTAATGTCCTGTGTACCTTGTGCTGGTAAACAGCACCTAGCTAAAGCACCTACTTGCTCTTTGGTTTCTGACTAAGGCTTCTCCTTCACATTAAGTGTATTGAGCAGTTTGCTGTCAGAAAAATGAAAAATGGGTCACAACTCTACACTTTGCTCCCCCTGCCTTCGGTGGGGCCAAGTTGATGAACTGATTCTGGAGCATTTAAGTCAGTTCCTGTAGAGTAGGGAAACACATGTTGTGAGCAAGGACCTAATCCTGTAGTCACTCAGGCTAACTAATTGCATGAAGGGTCACGGCCAGATTATTTTTCCAACTTAAATTATTTTATTACTTGAAAGCAATAAATCTAAAGCAGAAGGGAGCACCCATTCACTAGATATAGATTTATTTTCTGCTTTGCAATTCTCAGGAATCACTCCTGAAATGGTGAACTTTTCTAAATGTCAGTTAAAAGGTTCACTGATTTCTTTGCTCATTTCCTAAAACTACTCTGTGTGTGTGTGCTCTCTGGCCCTGCTGCTTTAGCTTATCCTGCCCAGCCACTCTGTAAGCAATTCCTTTGTCCATGTTTCTGTCCAGTACTACTACCTTCTGTTCTTTCCAAGCTGTCTTTCAAAGACCAATTCATGACTTCATCATAAAAAAAGAAAAACTAATACATTTCAATATTCATTTAACACAATAACAAAATGTTGTAAATTTTAAAACAAGTATGCATTTTCTTTGTCTTCTGTTTATTGAATATGGACTTGAAAATTCCTTACCTTTGAGGTTTCAACTTCTCTTTGTCATTTTCTTGCTTTTATCTCTTCTAACTCGTTCTTAAAAACCTCCTGGTTCCTTTCAGTGTTTTATGTCTCCCTTTTTTTCCCAATAGCATTTGCATACTCAGCTTCTTCAAGCACAAATGCTTAAGATGTAGCAGAAGAAAGACTCGGTATGCAGGGTCCCAACAATATAAAAAGACAGTATAAATAAATAATATACCTTCCTTTCTTTCTCTCTTTCCTTTATTGGTAACTTGGACACTGTGAGAAGAGAATTAATTTCTGAGGATATTAGGATCTTTGTTCCAGTGGCTGGTGAGGGAGCACAGCCTTGGAGAGGAGCCAGATGCCTGGAAGTTGTGTGCTTCCACCAGCTCCTGAAATAAGAGGTTGGAAGCCTCTTATGAACCTGCTGGATAACCAGGTAGAGAGCACAGATTTAATTTTTATGTCTGTAATGGAGTAGCCCCAAGGGGGTGAATGAAGCTTAACCTATGATCAATATGAGTACACCAACTGAAATACAGATTCTGCAGTCTGGCTTTGAACTTTTTATTTGTTTTTGATAGCCTGAAATTTAATTGTAGTCTTGCTGTTGATATCTGAAAATTTTAGTTGTTTCCACTTCCTCTACGTATTATTAAATTTCATCCAGGTTTCTCTTTACTCATTTCACATTCCTTCAAAGTCTGCTTCTCTCCAAGCCCACTATATTGGCATTGCCACCTTTTGCAGACCTTCTTCAGCACATTAAACTCAATGGAAGAGAAGAACAAGGAGTCAATGTGCTAAAAGAAGGCGCTTTTTTGTGATATATGTTTGAAAGGGATCTTTGAAATCTCAATGAGCTAAAATTGCATGCATGAAACAGCCTGCTTTCCTGAGGTCACAAGCAAGGTGAACTATTCTCATCACAACACAATAAAAGTGCCATTGTTTTATGTATAGCAATTCTGTAGTACACTCTACCTTGCGGTGAGCAATTTGTCTGAGAATAAAAGATAAGTGTTCACACTATACTTTTTATATGATCATTCCTGTTTGAGGAATCTTACTAGCCAAACTGAGGTACAGAAAGTGAATGTAAAGAGAAAAAAAATAATAATAATAATAAAAAAGAAAAAAGAAAAGAGAACAGAAAATAACATAAGTTGGAGGATAAAGAAAAAAAAGATAAAAGAAAACACAGGGCTGTAGAAAGTTGAAACTAAAAGGACAAATTTTGCTTTAGCCAAATTTTAGCATTAAGGGGAACTAAACCAGGCTAAATCTATCATTAGTGAATTCTACATGGCATAAAAGATTTTCAGGAACTTTAATGGCACCACACTCTACCAGCAGTGTCCAGACCATGAGAAAGATCTTATTTCAGTTTCGTGTCCCAAACAGCAGCTAATGGTGGAGGCTGAGGGACATGGGTCAGAGCAATGCCATCACATGACTGTGCTTTTCCCATATGATCTCTCAGCCCCAGAGGCTTGTGAATCAAACCTGAGCCCCAGGTAATTTACATTTATCAGTCTTCCAGATAATATTTTTCCCCATGAACCTGTCTGATATCTCTTTCAATACATACAAACTTTTTTTTTTTTTTTTTTTTTTTTTAATTGTGTAGTACATTAAAAGAAATCACAATTAAATGCAGGAGATCCATTTCCACTGGGTGTTTGGTTCAGGACTTTAAAATCATCTAAGATGAAATCTTGTTTCAAGTGTCCATAAATCCCAGAGTATTTAGTTCCAAGGACAGATTGGGTGGTGCTTTGAGCAATCTGGTCTAGTGGAAGGTGTCTCTACCCATGGCAGTCTATTTTAAGAATTAAAGATGTCTGTTTATGCTTTCTACACTTGTAAAACTAAAACCACTCAACTTCTGGATGTAACATTATCATTTTGTTTTGTTTTTTAATCTTTTGCTTTTTTTTATTATTTTTTTCCTTTTTAATATGTTCACAGTACATTCACACACATCTCAAAAAAATAAATCTACAGTTCCTGTAACACAGTACGACTCTGGGAAGGCTTTAGGCTTCTAGATTTAAATTACTATAATTCTGTCTTTCAAGAAAACTTGTTATTTTTCTCATTTTTCAGAGCCACCAAAATACTGCTATAAGACAATTAGAGACACATTCAGCAACTTAATCACTCTAGATGCAATTCTATGAACAGATTCAAATCTTTGATCATTTAATGATGATTGAGTATATCATGCTACTTCCCATTAGTGGAAAAGGACCCTCTGAACAAATTGAACTTACCTCATTGAGCAGTCACCCTACCAGGGCAGCATACTGCACTCAGTTGAAGCTGATCTAATGCAGGCCTTCTATCACTTCAGTGTCAGGCAATCAGCATACATTTCTGAAGATTCATGAATGGCAGAAGGGTAACTTGTATAAAGTGCTTCTCAAGAAAGACTGTCCTTCTGTGCACAAATAAATAAATAAATAAATGAATAATCTAAGTAAGCTTATTTTTTAACTGAAAGATGTAGAACATGACTTCAGACTGAGAACTGCACATATACATATATATATTAAAAAACAAAAACAACAAACAAACAAACAAACAACAACAACAAAAAAACATGAGAGAGAATTAGAGCTGCACTGGCTTTGCATTCATATTTCTACCATAGGGTTTAGCCCTTTTGGGCCTCCCCACATATCTTCTTGAGGCAGGATGAGGAGATGTGTAGAGCAGGCAGACTTTTGGCTTGTTCTTACTCAGTGTAAAGCAAGGTCAGTCAGGGAAAAACAGGATCTATTGCCTTTGCTTAAGATGCCAATTGTGAAGTACTTCTTAAGGCATAGAACCATGAATCGTCCTTTGCACAGTTATTTGTACAGGGAAAAGCAGAGTTTTCATGAGCAAGCAAACAAAAGAACCATGGAGTATGTTTTTATAGAAATTTCTCAACACCCTGCTTGAACTTTTTGAAAAATATTCACATCTGGCACTGTCTTACTAGGATCTTTCACTGCCACTTTAATTTGTTTGACCCTTTCCCCACTTTACTGGATGAAGCTGCCATCTTAGCTGCGCTCCCCAAGAACTGGCATTACAATAATGCTGCACTCCAGTATCAAGAAACATTGGGCCAAATCTCATGTGTCTGTGGTGGAATTGGGCAGATGCTGACTAGTAGTCAAATACAGTATACAAGGCAGTCTTCAGATCTGCTTTTAAAAAATATGTTTCCTGCATGACGTCATTAGTGACTAAATTATACATTTTATGATCTGTAATGTGCTCCATGTGGGTTGAACAGGGCAGAGTCAGAGTTACAGGAGTGGAGCAGGCCTTAGGACCAATAAAGCTATAGGGAACAGCTACTGTAAATAATGCATTTTCAGACACAGAGGCAACTTTTTAGTGTTTCCTTGAGGAGTCTCAAAGCAGCTGTTTGCACTGTTGCATGTTTTTAGCTAAAGGCTTGCACGTAAGAAATGCAAGAACAAATGTTTCTCCTTGTTTAGGGTATATTTCCATTTGTCTTCACAACTAGCAGCTTTCTTCTTATAGCCAGAGTAATTTTCCTCTTTCCTTTCATGGTATTCTGTGTTCTAAGATGTAAATTGAGATCTATATATTTTTCTCATTAAGGAACAAAGCTCGCTACTTGATTACCACTAGACTGACTGCCAACTAGTGAGGAAAATCATGGATGTAAATGAGAGCTCTTCTCTCCAAACAGCTGGGGACACTATCAGTCCAAAGAGGGCAATACTCTTTTCCGACACATCTTAGCTGCACAAACTTCCAATAAATCAATAAATTCCAGAAGAAGAAAATGTTGTATTAATAGTCAGAAACAGTAAATGTTTAGCAAAACATTTTTTCACTTGAACTTTGCATCTCCTTCAAGCCATGTATTACAGTTATTATGTGACCTTTTTAGGAAAAAAAAAAATAATAATTCAATTTAGATTATATAAAAATATAGTTTATTTTTCTACTGATAGAAGTAACTGTCCTCTTCTGTGCCTCAGACAGTTTTTTGGCTTTACTCTGCATGAGAATCTAGTCCGTATGGAGGATCATGGAGGAAAGTTGCTTTCTGTGCCTAGGCCCACAGCAAGATTCTAAGAATCTAAACCCTTTGGTGTCATTCTAAGCTCTGGAACACCAGAGACTTCTCAGGTTAGCAGGGGAAGGTCTCTTTATTTCTTCACTACCAAATCCTATTTCAGTGCTTTCCTACCTTCAGTTTTTCTCTGCTTTTCATGGTATATTCTGTGGAGGTTTCTAAATGCCAGGTGTTTAAGGGATGAGGTTCTCCCACCCCATCGCTAACCCTACAGCATAATGGTAATGAAGAAAAGGAGAGATGGGTGGAAGCAGACAAGTTTTGCAAGGCTTTTCAGTATTAGTTTGTTTAGTTGTATTTTCATACAAAACTAATTTAAGAACTGGATAAGTGGCTAGATTTGTGGTATATACTTGCATAAACTATTTCACACCATTAATGCCTGAAGCCAATCTTAACATTAACCAAAGCATACAGCCTGTTCCACAGCAGTCACATGCACAAAAGAGAAAGTATCATTACAGATTCTCCCACACAGATTGTCCTGTGGGAAAAGAAAAAAACAACTTCTATTTTCATACTGATGATTACCTGACATCCAATTCTATCTGTGTTATTTTCTTGTGGACATCTAGATGCAATAAGCACATAGGAACACACATACACAGTGCCAGGCTGAAGAAAAGTGTCATGGGACTTTGTTAAAGTGTAAGGTACGATGACAATTTAAATCATTACAAGGAATTTTTTCTCCCTTTGAAGAACAGCTTTAACATAAATATATCAAAAACAACCTGGCTAGGAAAAGGGAAGGAAAATATAAAATCATTTTATTTTTTGGTAAGGAGCCTATCTAGAAGTGTGCTGAATGGTCTGCTCTCTGGGTTTTTATAATTATTCTTTAAAACCTCTCTGAATCTGTCACACACACACACACAGAAAACAAGCTACAGGTGGAAACCCTAGATAAGGTCCAAATATTTCATGGAGGCTGATGACATTTGCTCAGTGATATTCAGTAGCTTGTTATAAAGGTTTACACTATGACATAGTACACTAGAGCTAACCTGCATTATCTGGGTTTTTTCAACACGCAACAGGACTTCAATACGAATCAGGTGTATTGGTTTATTTATATATATATATATATATTTTAATCTACCATATTAGCCAAATTTACTAAAGAAAGAAAAATCATTGGCAAATTTAATTCTGAATGTGACAGAGGGAAAATAAGTCTCCAGTAGGTTCCTACAGGCTTTGAAAAAGCAGGTGAATAGCTAGAGGAAAAAGATCCTTTAATGGCCCTCGTGGACAAAAGCCCATAGCAAAAGCTGACAGTATGAGATGTTGAAGAACCAACATGGCAGGAAAAACAACAAAACAGAAATGCCTGAACTGCACAGAAAACTTCAGCTAATGTTTGCAAACAAAAAAGATAAGTTGTAGATCCTCATGAACACCAGAGAATATGATCTTTGACATGTCTTCTGAGGACAATATGTCTTCTAGGACAATGTTATACACCTAAAATCCTTCACCTATAATTTAATTTTAGGGCAATGCTCAGAAACTGCTCCAGAAAACCCAGTCAATATAGCTTTTGTTTTGACTTCATCCAGTTACCAGGCATTTGATATTTTCCACAAACCTACTGGAGTATGCTGTATTTCTTACCTTTCTCTGGTCTCTGCAAACCACTGCAGATCTCAGCTGTGGACATAGAACTGCCGGAAGCCTTGAAGTGCAGATCTCCATAAAATAACCTGACGGACCTAAAATTACATATCTGTGTAAAAAAATAGCAGCCCTATCAGAAAACATTTCCCTATTCATTTTCACCTTACCCTCCAATAATTCAATCAAAGTTCCACTCAAAACAGTATGCCACCTTTGATTTCTTTCACAGCTATGATGCTATTTTAACTATTAAACTCTCATATTCTATTCTCTTTGTCTCACAGATTATAACACAAACAAAGAGAACACTGAAGTGTGAGCCAAAATGGTGACTCTTTGGCTTCACATTTTGTAATATAAAATATTATGTGCTTTCTTTCTCTGCTTGTCTCTTTTTCTCTGTTTTTTCCCATCATGAAGTCAATTCCCACAGTGATGCTTAGGGCAGAGTGTATCATTGCAGGGCCCAGATGGTTAGCTATGGAAAACTATCCTCCATCTGGTTCTTTAGTAATATCCTTAAGCAGATAAGCTTGCAGCTCTGAAACCGTGTTAAGTTTTCCATGCAACTACTGTCTGTAGCAATATATGCTCTGCATCTAGTTTGTTTTTTAATTTAGGGGGAGGAGAAAGGTTAGAATGAAGCAAGGTACCACAGTAATATCAACCTCACTTAAAAACAGAAGAAAAGTTACCCAGAAAAAAAATATGTATATATATATATATATATATAAATATATATTGCTAAAAGGTGGTTTCAATTTTAAAATAAATTTAAGTCTTTTGAATTTTCATACCATTTTGTATTTCTTAATTTCCTTTCCAAAACAAAGGCAGATATTTGTTTCCTTTGTCCTTGTATGCTTCCTCTGATGATACAGATTGTTCTAAATGTCTAGATATTACTGCCTAAAGAAAAATGTGATGTGGAAACCTTTCTTTTTGTAATTTAAAGAGATGAAGTGATATTGAGAACAAAGTGAAATCAGGGGTGAAACTAACTTCCAACTAACAATTGGAAAGTCTCTCAGTGCAGCTGGAGGGAAAAAAGAGACAACCTGGATGATAATATGTGCACAGATGGGATGTTTGGACTACAGAGGAGGCAAACTCCAATAGAAAATAGAAAAATATTTTTAAGATGTCCTAGAATAAAATGGAAAAGAGGTTTTTTTGTACATTTGCTGTCAAACTCCTCGAGAGTTATTCCAGCTCCAATGACTCTGGGTCTTACCCCAGGCTGCAACAAGCTTTGGATCAGTTGTAATTAGAGCAAGCAAATATTAAAGTGCTGCATATTATTTCAGAAGGATACAGTGAGAAGACTTGATCATTTTGGGAAGGCAACTCCCAGTCTACAAGGGTTACTGCTGCTTGTAGTTAGCAACTAGAAACACTTCGTTCTGTTACCAGAGAAGATTACATTGAATCATCTGCTTGTAAAATCAGTGACTGCAAATTGCTAAAGCCCAACAATTAGTTCTCATAATTCTTGTTCATGAATACAATAGTCCTTTGGAGAACCAGAAAACACAAGTATTTCTAATTTGCTTAATAGAATAAGGGCACTTTTAAAGGACTGCTGCATTTTTTAGTAACTTTACATCTTATTTAGACTGTAAATCTGTGAATAAGATGACTCATTCATGACAATATTGTTGTATTTTTGCTGAAGTAAGAGAAATTACAATTGTCGCTTTTAACTGATAAAAATGAAGCAATATGTGAAGATAGCTCAAACCCATGAGGTTTGGTTTAGGTGTAAAAGAGGCAGAGATGCTTGCTTGCTCAAGCACAGAAAAGACTTATTTCATCCCTGTGGGACCACCGTGGTGTTCCCCTGCTCTGACATGGACACCTGGTGCCCCTGGAATTGTGATGCCCACAGAAGGACTAGCAGCAGCTGTATGGCACCTGATCACTTTCGTCCATCAGAAAACTGAATTTCACCAATGTTCCTCCATTGCTGCATTTCTGAGAGGAAACGGCATTACTTGCTATCTCCTTGCTCAGACCATGAGAAGCTGAGCATGATCTTCCTTCACCTTGCCTGCTTCCATGCACTAGCCATAATGGAGAAATGGGAGGTGTTTTCTGCCTGGATGAAGACAGGTGCAAGCAGTCCCCAGAGCTGAGCCTGTCTGTGAGTTCTCGATTTCTTTATACCACCAGGAGCTCAAGATGAACAGCCAGACTGCAGTGCCAAGACCAGCTGGGAAGCAGAGCCCGCTGATGGCTCCCTCCTGGGGGATATTATTATCTGCAAACAATTTAGCCCTCATCACTAGTGGAGCAGAGCAGGACGATTCACAATCCAGTGCTGTTTTTGGCTGAGATGAGCTAGCTGTGGAGAACTGCCATTTCTCAGCCAGCCTGCTGCCTGCTGCTCCCAGCTGCCTTTGGACAGGATAGTGCTGAGCTGGTGGTTTGCTGGGCTGAAGCCTGAGACAAACACAAACGTAGGCAAAACCATGAACAGACGGCAGCAGGACACGGTCTCTGGTCTCAGCCTTGGCCCTACGATGTGATGGTGGCATGGTGGCAATCTACTGGGCCTTTGGTGGGTTACTGAGAAAGTAAGTAAATGGGTAATAAGGGAAAAAAACACAAGTATCTGCTTTATGTCTCAAACTAAACAGAATTTTATTGTATTAAAAATAATAAAAATAAAAAATAAAATAAAATAAAAGACATTTTTTGATCAGGGCCCTTATTCTAGCCAAATATCAGAAGAGTAATGCACAAGGAAGTTCTGCTGCTTCTCAAAGGACTAATCACAACAACATCTTGAACATAAAAAATACACTAGACTAATAATAATAATCAGGGACAAGTAAATTGCTATGTAAAATTAATGTCAGAATGCAAATAAATATGTAATGGTTTCAGGGGAACTGGGAATTGACATGCTAAATCTACACGGCCAGGGTTCTGAGGACACAGTTTAAACAGACAGTTCATGGGTGAAATGCTGAATATAAACAAGAAAAACAAAGGAAATTAAAGAACAAACAGAACTTAAAAAACCCTGTGTTGCTGCTTCGCATTCATGACCAAAAGAACAAAACAGATGAGAGAAAGGATTCACAGTGAATAAAAAAATTCCTCCAAGCCCTTCACAGGGACCAACCTAAGAAAGAGAGGAATAATAAGGAAATATTTATGAGACTTCCTCAAAGACAAAGCATGTGGGGGAGGGAAAATTAAGGTCTTAAAGAAATAAATAGAAGTATTTCACTTTATAGAAAATTAAGTGAAATACACCATTCTCAGAGCTAAAGATTTATTATTTATAGCTACTGTCCCCAGTGCACATGCCTATACAGGAGGGAATTTTTCTGAGGTTGATTTTTATTTCTTTTCTCATTTTTGTTGTACTATATATTTGGTGCACATCTTTAGGTCCCCACCACCTGTGGATGGTGCCAGTCAGCATGGTTCCTTTGGTGTGAATGAAGACAAGTTTTTATTCCACCTTGGGATTCTGCCCACCATCACCTCACACTGAGATTTATGATTACTTTACTACCGGTCTCTCCAAATATTCGTTTACTTAAACCACAAGAATATATATATGGTTTTTGTATGCTCTTTGCACAACAATTTGCATAGCAGAAGTGAAGAGGATTTTTGTTTGTTTGTTTTGTTTTGTTTGCCATATTTCCTTTTTAATGTATTTGTGATCTCAATTGAAAATGAAAGAGGGAAATTTCTTAAGAATACAAGGGGAATGGGAGTGATGGTAGATATGCAGAGAGCTACAGTAAAATTTAACTTCTAAAATGAGCTACATCTGACATAGTACCCTATGGCATATGAGATCCCTATTTCCTTGAGAAGAATATTCCCACACAATAGTATACATCTTTCTTCATGTTATTCTTGGTGATAGTCATGATGACAGTCTTGTGAGTTCTGACCCTAGAAGGAGACTTACAAGGAATATATTAATGACTTATTGTTGTACTGTCCTTACTGCATGATTTCAAATTCCAGCCCTGAACTGGAGTGGATGCTGTGTGAAGAATGGCTCTTGAACTAAGGTGAAGAATTTTTAATACTAAGGTACTAAGGAACTTTTAATACTAAGGACTAAGGTGAAGAACTTCACCAATAAAATACAATCTAGAATACTCAATTAGACAAGTTTTTGCCTCAAGTGGACAGTCACATGAAAGACTGAAAAAGTATGAAAAGGTGCCAAAAGGGGAAAGTTCTCAAGAGCCTTTCAGCTCTTGTTCTGAATGCTGCACCTATAGCAGACACTGGTGTTCAGACTTTTCATTTATAATTCCTCCCACTCCCCTGAAACAAGATACAACAGGATTATTATTTTTTTTTTTCTTTTAAGAGCAAAATACCATCAGTTGTGGTTTTGTTGTTGTTGTTGTTGTTTTTGCTCTTTTCTGCTTTTGTTTCTTAAGTAGCTGACAAACCATATCTGTGCATGGTTGATCTTTCAAGGCTTGTACTTTGTTTACATTTCAAGGAAAGTGGAAAAATAATGTGAAAGCCTGAAGGACAGCAGCTTCTGGCATATGCTACTCTTTCATATTTTGTAAAACTAATGGTGCATACCATCCTGAGCCATGAGAGATATGTTAGGCTGTCATCTGAACTGTCAAAAACATGTGGTGGTTTCATTTAGTCTGGAGCAACTTTGACCACTTTAGCCAGATTTCATCAGGACAAACCTGTAAATGTTGCAGCTAACATGCATTACAGCTCCTGACATTGTATGCTGGAGGGACAGATACTAATGTAACTACAAATAAAGCAAAGACCAGCACCATCACACAATATAAAAACTACTTAATATCATTTGCAGATGATACTGAACAAGTCCTGGGGTGCAGAATTATCAAATATGAAACTGAAAGGAAAAAAAAAAAGGGGGGGGGGGGGCACCTGGGAAGGAGTGGAAGAGAAATCTTAGGTACAAGTCTGACAGCTTCTTTGCATGTCATTGATGCTACCAAGCAATGTGCCTTGCCAGCACCTACTCATGGGATGGAAGCCATTTCTGGTTTAAATGAAACAAAAACCTTAAATGACACAAGAGACTTCAGTAAGCAACCTAAGAGGTGTTGCCAATGCTCAGAGTCTCTAATTAATAGGGCTTCCATATTCCTGACAGCTCTAAATCCAGATTACTTTCAGTCATCATCTGCATGTGGGTTTATGTATTCATAAAATAGGGCTTTTGTAGGATTCCCTGTAATGGTCCATACTGACACATACACAGCTGTTTCAGGCTGAAAACACTACAGTGTTCAAAATGTATATTCATGGTATTCTACTATTCTACTTAGAGTTTATTTCTTGTAATATACTTAGTGTCTTTCTAGTTTTAAGTCCACACCTGAGCTCCTTGCAGCTGCAAGATGTGTCTTAAATGGAAGAATAAATAAATCCCAATGAACGGAACACATAGCAGTATATTAGCATAGCTTCCTTTGTGCTGCTTACTGCAGATGCACTAAGCCATGACAGAGCCTTTCAAGTACTTTGCAGCAGCTTCATCAGGGAATTTATTTTATTATTATAGTAGCTAAGTACTTTCATCTGCACTGGGAAAAAAAGTATATTCCAAGCTAGGTTTTGAATCTATACCAGCTATGCTTTATAACCCCATGTGTAGGTATCCAGCACGTGCTAAGGACATGTTTGTCATCCATTTGTTTCTGCAGCCCTGGAAGCCTAAGTGACCGTGCCCTTCTCCTCTCTTCTCCCTCTCCTAATCACCCAGCTTCTCCTGACATTTCCCCTTTAGGCATCCTCACACAATTGTTTGTGCCGCCATGGGGACCACTGATCCAGAATAATAACAACCACTTTTGACTAAGTTATTTTTAACCAGTACCAGTCGCTTGAGGTGGTTCAAGGCACAGATGCAAAAATGTCACTGCTAGCAGAGCTGAGAAAGGGTGAATGAACAGAGACAAGCAGTCAGCGTTTACAATCAACTTCTCACTCTGTTAAACAGGTTTAGCAATTTACATCAAACTAACCAAGAAAAATAAATAAATGAATGTTTTCTGCTTGTTTAGAGCTTGAAACTGTCTTACCAGGTGAAACAAGCCCCAGTCCTGGTGCAAGGGAAGAGCTGGGAGCATGCAAACAGGCACAGAGAGCAGAAAGGACACAGAGGAAGTGACACCACCTCTTTGGTGGCAGCTTGCAATTTGATTTTCCTCAGCCACAGCTGAAAAATGCACCATTTGCTATTCATTTAAATGAATGTCATGAATTTATGGAAGAAGTGCTGGTCCAGGAAACAAGTTCTTTCTGTGGTTCCCCTTGCTAAGCTCAAACTGTTTAGGACTACTCGTGTGTTCTGTTTCTCAGAAATCCGGTAGAAAGATGATATGAGTTCCAATAGGGCAGCCCCTCTCCTGGGGTGCTGGAGACTGACAAAAGTGAAATGCTTTCTGCAAGCAGAAGGTTATTCTACCTTATATTTTTTACTTAAAATTGATAGAATCTAGTACAGTTTAACCTACTGGTTTTGACCAATTGACACTTCACCTATGAACAACCTATGGTGTGCATCACCAGTGCACTGAAGCAAACACACATAGCAACACCTGTTAGAGCTGAGTGAATATTTTCATTTCAGTATTTTGTATAAATAGGCCATTAAGAGCAAAAGAAATTTTTCCACAGTTTACCACTTGCTCAGAAACTAATTTAGAAAAAGAATAAGCATTGTGCTTATGTCAACATAAAATCTTTTTATTTTTCATTTTTAATTACTTTTCCAAATATTACTGGTTCCTTAAAAGAAAAAAAAAAATGCAAAAAAAAAAAAAAGCAAAATACCTAGACATCAGAAAAAAAAAAGAAAGAAAGAAAGAAAAAAAGAAATACTTGGGTTGTCTAAAAACTTTTGGACCAAAAGAACAAGATTACAAATTATAAAATTGTTAGTAAAACAGTCTGAGTCCTTCTCAGCGTTAATGACATGGCACGGAATGATTCTGGCTCTGCACAGTTATTTGAAAGGAAGAATACCGCTGACAGTAATGCAAGAGACTTTTTCTGTTGTCAGTCATCAGGAAGCAGATGGCACGTCTTGGCTGAGTGGCTTCTTGGGCATCTTATTTTAACAACTACTTCAGCATACCTGACAGCAGAGTCAGATGTAAAACACACAGCCTAAACGTGGGCTGCAATAACTCAAGTGCAATGAATTCCCAGTCACTGCAAGATTAACAGTAATCCAGAGCACAGGAATTTTGTTTGCCCTGTACAGGAAAATACCTTCATCTTGTCTGAAGTTAAGGTACTTATCTGCAAAATCCTTAGATAATTTGTTCCTACTTTGATTATTTAGTATTAAAATGATGTCTTTTTTTTTTTTTTTCTCATGTTTGTTTGTTTGTTTTGTTTTGTTCTGGGTTGGTGTAGTTTGATTAGCAGCCTAAGAATGACAAAACTAGTGCCAGAATATAACAAAAACTTTTTAACTGTCATGTCAGCTTAAATCAACAAGAATACTTTTAAATAACTCCTGACTCATGAGGTAAAAACAGACTTTGTATAGGAGGACAGTTTCACGTTCCTTTTGTTACTTAAATTATGACTCTATTACCAGACTGTCTTTGGGATTTCTCATTCTGGAGGACTACTTCGTGGAGGACTACTTTGACAGTCATTCAGTGCTTGCAGTAGAAATTACCAAGTTAGTCCAAATGGTAATTTAGGCAAAGGGATGTGATACTAGCCACACTTTTATCTCGAGTTTGAAAAAAAAGAAAGTTTACTGTAGTGGCTTCTGGAATCCCTGTAGATTAAACTTTTTATTTTTTTATTATTTTTTTTTTAAGAGTTACACCTGAAGCTCCAAGGATGTCCACACACTGGGCACGGCATCAGCACATAGGAAGAAGGACAGCAAGGGCTGACTCTCAGCAGGCTTGCTGGGCTTGGACCTTTGCTTTCTACAGGAACTCTGAGAAACCCCATGGAAGCCAATCCCCTGATGTTTCTGAAAATGACAATGGATGTTCACTTGCTGCTTCACATATTAAGAGAAAAAAAAAAAAAAAAAAAAAAAAAAAGTCCCTAGAACACTTGTCTACCATCATACACTAAATGGGTGACATGGCCAGGAGCTGAGCTCCATTTTTTTTTAAACAGACGAGTGCCTGCAGCACAAAGCATTCATTCTCATTCTGTTGGTCTGAAAGAAAAAATATTCTGGATATAGCCTAATCTAATAGGGATCTGGCTACTACAGCAGTCTTTAAGGGTCATTAGTCTTTAAACAGTCATTAGAAAAGCAAGATGCCTATATGGGCAGTATGTACCAAAATAACGTCCAAAAACAAATAGCCAAAATACTGTTGTCAGAGGCAAACAAAGCTACAGAGCTCTATAACTCCAGAAAATAAAAGAATATATAATTTTAAAGAGATATTGATTGTCCTTGCCCATAAACATGTATCAGTTCTCTTAAGTCTAGTACAAATCATGCATGCAAACCAGGAGAAGAGAGATCTCATAGCATGTATATACATAGGAAAAGAGACGTTAGGGGTTTGTATGAATTAAATAGGGTGTAAATTGATATGCATATATGGAGTCCAGACTTCTGAATATTTAGAACCCACATGTCTGAGTCATTTGTGGAATGGTGTCACTTTATTTTATGCACCATATAGCAACTGAAAGACTGATTGTGAACAGGGTGAGACCATGAACCTACATTATCTAAGCTCAAGACCAAGCTGTAAGTACATAAAGCAGCTGTAGATCAATTAAAAACCTCAATAGATAGCCAGTACTTACTGCTATTATTTATCACTGCATTGGATCTTATGCCATGAATTCTCTTTTGTCTGTATTGCCTCTACCAAACTGTGGATATAAAATGGGAGTTTATGCAAAAAGAAATTATTCCCATTGGACAATTAAATGTACTTTACTGTAGCAAAGTTATAGGCACTTCATAGATATGTGTTGCACATGCACATTATAACTGTTAATTTTAGGGACAGTGGTGTGTACCCTACTGAATGGAAAAGTAAAGAAAGCAAAGAAATGCAATCTGCATGCAATGCAGGAACCTCTGCTGCATTTCATCAGTCTGTCACCTGAACCAACATTAGTCTATAAGAAAAAGAGACAGATAAGAGTTAAGACTTCTTACTAGCCTGACCTTTGGGAGATTGAGACAGACAGACAAGGATACAAAGAGTTCACAGGCTAATTTTCCAGACTGCAGCCACTGCACCAGTCTTATTAGGCAAGTTTGCACAGAAAAGAGAAAAGCAATAAATCCATACAAGTTTTCTTTCCTCAAAGAAACTACTAGCATGGAAAAAAAGTGTAAGAATAAGGTCCTAGGGAAAAATTATACTGACTGATAAATCTCTCACTATGCACTCAATTAAAATGAAATTTATATAAACAACAAGCCTCAGCTATTAAGGTGGCTGGCCATCTGCCCACACCTACTTCAAACAACTGTTAACGCCATAAACCCAGAGGGTGGGCAAAAATACAGAAGACCAAAATTAGGTGCCTTCAGCCTTTTTCATTTCTTGCAGAACTGCTAAATATGATTTATTAGGAATGGATACTTGACATCCATTTTAAAATTAAAAATCCCTAAGAGGCTCTGCTGCCCCTCCATCACATTACATGCAGGTCGCAAAGGTACAACTGGGAAAAGATCTGGGCTCCATCAGTCAAAAACTCTATTTTCCTCTGAAACGCTAAAATGTCTCTAAGTGTGTAATTTGAATCATCCTTAAATTCCCCAGCCCATTTATGCACCATGTTAATAGGATAAGAAGGTATTAAAGCACAAAGTTTAATCCCAGTGCTCTTATGCTTTGGTTTCTCAGTGGCAGCCAGTGCTTGGAGCACGGTAGAAGTGACAAGCTCTGGCTTTGTCACTGTGGGATGAGGAGGGGCAAGCACTGAGTGTTGCAATATTGCCCGTCACTTCCCCAGAGAGAGTCACAGCTGAGATTTCAGAGCCATATTCTCCACTCCATTGCTCCAATTTCACTGTAGTTTAATGTCTCCAGTTTCTACAGGGTTACTTCAAAGAGGCAGAGGGTCTTAGCTTGGAAAAACAGGGGATAGAGCCTTCTCTGCATGTGCATCGTATCCCAGGGCTAAGTTCACTCTTCTGTGAAGCCACTGACAGAAGTGAAACGCAATAACGATACCTGGGAGAAAACTGAATCTGAGGAGCTGAAAACAGACAGGCAGATTGCCACAATTAAACCATATACAATCTCAATATCCTGAGCCCCTCAGCTAAGGAAACGTGTGAATTTCTGATTATCCCATCGGCGTGTCATGAAAACCCTTGTATAGACAAGGTGCTTTGTACCTTCATCTCAGGAAATAATGCATACAAAAAGGGTTATATACATATCGAATACATAGGGTTAATACATACCAGAGGGTTAGTCTTCAGGTCTGACCGGTACTGTGTATGAGCTATGTTTACAATGTTTTTACATGCAAATATATATTTTATAGGTGAAAATGAAATGGATTTTAAGACAGCCACAAAATCCCTTCCTCTGACAGCCACGTGACTATACATGCCCTCTCCCAGGCTTCCAACAATACCAACATTATGAGAGGGCCCATGTGAGGTTTGCAGTTGAAGTTTGCAGTATGCCTGGCTGCGGGACACATTTCCCTTTTACTTCAGATGCGAGCTCCAGCCTTCTGCTGTAGTTACCTGGTGGGGATTTGCCTTAAAGCATTGCACCCAGCCATTATTCTCTGTAAAACAGATTGGCTCCTCTCCTTGAGATAACTTTGTAACTGGCCTGGAGGTTCAAAATCATAAAACTTGTATAGCCTGGATATTTCCCACAAGGCAGCCATGGATCATCCAGACAGCATATCTAAGGGACTGGTAACTAAGGGGACAAATCTTTGGCTGGGATTAATTAGTACACTTCAGCCTGTGACAACGCAGGGCGCGTCAACAGGGAATGTGAACACGTATGTGCATCATAATTTTATGCAGACATCTTTGTTCCTTACAGTATTTGTCAAATCTTAAATAATTAGATAAATTTTTACCTGATAGAACTTATTACACTAAATAATTAGGAGGAAAAAATACAGACCAATTTATTTCATGCTCTTAGTTCCAGTTGTACCCACTGTGCACATTCTTGCCAGTACATTAAATGCAGCCAAAGAAAAGTCCATCTTTTTCTACCCCTTCAAGAAAAAGTTGAGCATGTACAACAGATCTTCAGAGCTTGGGGGGTTTAAACACAGTCTTCACTACCCAGCTTTTAATGCATATGTATACTGCAACTCATCCTTGTTTAAAGTAAAAGCTTACAAGTGCAGCCAAGTCCTAACTTCTCTAGCTGGTCAGAATAAAGTCTGACCTATTCTTTGTCCCGTTTTTGTTTGTTTATTTTTGAAGCCTGTGACATTTTTTGCTCCTAGCTTTTTCCCCAGAGGAAATATTTCAATGGTCAGGTTTCTAACAAACAACAGCTGAGATGCTGTGTACAGAAACCTTAGTACAATGCTCCTGTTCACATGAAGAACAGAGTCAAATAAATTGTATTAAATGACAGATTGTGGATGAGATTCTTCAAAGACTTTGCAAATTATCACTTACAAATGTGTTTTAAAGTTAATAAAGAAAGATAAATCCTTTTTCCAGTTTCCTTGTCCTTCAATAAAAAATTATAAAATAAGGAGAAAAGACATGATAGGCTGCACAGACACTTCATATTAAAACTGAAGTAAATAAGGTTTGTTTTCATATGTAAAAGAGAGGTAAAATTAGCAGCCTTGATCTTCAAAGAAGATTAATTCCACCATTTGCATGTCAGCAAACTTCAAAAGACTTGAGAAAGTTAAAAGCAAATTAAGAAAATGGAAGAGACAGTCCCTAATTAAGCATGAGCAACAATCTGGAAGGGAGACTTCATTTAAGTTGATGTTTGCTCATTAAATGGACATTAAAGCAAAACCCCTTCTCCATGCATGCCCCACAGTAACTGCTCTGTGCCTTGTGGGGATTGCAGGACTGGCTGCCTCCTGAACATCTAACATGGCCATGGTGTGTATGGGATATCCAAGGGCCAGTTGTGAATCTACCTGTTTAGCTAAATAGGGGAAGAAAGGAACAGAGAGCTTTGTAAAAGGCTCCTTTGTCCAAACTGCTGCCTTCTCTGTGTATGGAAGGGAAAATAAAGTTGATGGGAAAAAAAAAAAAAAAAAAAAAAGAGCAGGGCTTGGTTTCCCCAGGGAACAACTGAGTAGCTGAGAAGTGGCTATAATTTGATCTCTGTTCCATTTCTGGGGAAAAGCAAATGCATAAAATACATGCCGCCCTTTACTTACCAGAGAATGCCAACTGCCTATCAATCCCAAGCTCTGGGAGAACTGTCCAGGTGCAGGCTAATGAGCAGCAAACCTGGAGTCTAGGGCTTCATGAGATTATTGATATAAATACCTAAAAGAAATCCACCCTACCTAAAGGTAATTAACACATAGGGCATGTATTAATTCTCTGCTTGATCTAATAAAATACAAAGGATATGTGCAGGTGTATGGGTTAGTGGGTGAGAGAGAGGATGGGTGTGCGTGGAAATGTTTCCACATACTTATATCCAAAATCCAGGGTTGTTTCACCCCCTTATTACCATCTGTACAGTAGAATGACCACACAGTCAGCAAAATCAATGCAATCAGCTAGTCAGTGAGAGACATCATTTGGGAATTCTGAGTAAAGATTACCTACAGCAGCATAAAAGGCTGCTGCCGAGCCAGGCAAAAAACAAAGTGTAAGTAAAAAATGTCCAGAGAAGCATTAAAGGCTACCCAACCAGGAGTTAACAAGAGAGAATGAATGAGAAAAAATAGCTATGCAATTTAAACAAAAGTTTTAAAAAAGCTGATAAAAATTTCTGTCAGTAACCCAAACTGAAGTTTTGTTCAAGCTTTTGCTGCTATTACTATTTCTTTTAAATTTGTTCCAGTATCAACTGGCAATATCTACCTCATGCTTTCATCATCCATCAGTTCTGTCCCTGTTTGCCAAAAGTACATTTTCATAATGTTAAATTTCAAGACATCCCAGTTTCCTTGACAGATATTTTGGATATAGTACGTTTGGCAATAGTGAAAGGAATAATTCATATTCTGAAGGGCAAACTCCCCTGCAACAGTCATTAGCAAGGTCTATTGTCTACTAACTGATGCTTATAGGAACTTAATTCACAAATGTGTAGATCTGCTTCAGTTTGATGAAGCAACAAACAGCTTGATTGTTTAGCTAAATTATTTGCAGATCTCCCTGTTTTTGCTAAGTGTACACCAAGAGAAAACTTTAGGAAGGCAAATACTCAGTGATAACTTTGAGGATGGAACTTTTTACACTTTTTCCAGTCTATTGGAACACAAAGAGAGCCAAAATGGGAAAGTATATCTTGGAGAGTTAACTAATACTCTCCAAAGTACTTATTTATTTATTTATTGTGATGAAGTTCTGAACCATCTCTAGTAGCTACTGAATTCACTTTTCCATGTGTAAGTCTCAGTTCTACTGCAATTACTAAGCCACTTAAGAGGTAAAATGCCCAGCCATTTCCCAATAGAGGGAAGTCTTTAAAAGTGGCAGTCATCTTCTTTTTCTTTAAAAATATCAAACTGAAACTAGAATAAAACCAATCCAAAGAAAATTAAAATGCCTCTCACAAAGTTTGAGAATTATAACTGAAAAAATGACACACACAAACAAACAAACAAACAAAAAAGGAGCTCACTATTTCCCCAACATGCAAAAAGAAGCACAACTGCTAACAGACTTAACATGACACCCTGCAGCTTAGTTTTGCAAAACCAACAAAGAAAAACCAAACCAAACCAAACCAAATCAAAATGTTGGTTTTTAAATAAATTGTTGATTTTAAAGTCGGGCAATATCCCATGGAGAATTTGGGATAACAAGACTATCTTAGAAAACATAAGGATGCTGAGTGTGGCCTTAAGGTTTGCAAGTGGTAGAAACCCACCAGAATCACTTTGGCAGGCTGTCACACCTCTGTATCCCCTTGCACACAGCTTCAGTTATGAAACATGCATGAAATACTATTTTCTCATTCCACGTGGTGAATAAATCATAAGCTGGTGAGGGGTAGGACTGATAGCTGTTGTTAAATTTATATACTGGATAGTATAAAAGCAGAGGTTATCATTGTTCTCAGAAATTTCTAAATTTAGGATGTTTTTTGTTGAAAGCTTGTGTGTTGGTTACAAAGAGATAAACATCACCATTACCAGCTAATTAACTTTGATTCTTTGCTAATATTGTTATGGAACACTATAAAAATATGGGCTATATTCATAAAGGTCCATATCACACTGACATGCATCAAGACATGAGGTTTGCAAAAAGACAAGAGAGTCACCATTAGCTTTAATTAACCCTGCAGAATTAATTAACTACTGCCAGGTGGCTACTGCCATGACATGATGGAAAACAGTTGAGACTGTGTGTTATTCTCAAATACAGCTTGAGCCCAGAGCCACTGTACCATGGAGCTTCAATATATGATTCTTTATCATCTTGCTAGCAAAGTCAAGGGTTCAGACACACAAGGTGTATGAGAACAATAAACAACTGCCATAGTCTATAAAAATGTATAAAACTAATGTAGGAATGAAGGATTGTGTCATGTTGGAAGAATGCAGGTGTATAGTAACAAGTGCTAAAAAGAAGATGTGTATCACTGGGGGAGAAGTGACCTGTAACAGATCTGATTTGCAGTATCATATGCCTGATCTTGCTTGCAGTCATAGATCAGAGTCAGAGATTTGGTCACTCACAGATACAGACAGTAACGTTGAAAACATTGAAAACAAGGTAGAGGAGGAATGATGGTTTTCTATTAGACAAAAGCACTGGAATAAAGATCAAGAGCTCTACGATAAATTTCCATTTTTGCTGTTGGCTTGGGGTGTATGAATAACTGAATACTGCTTTGACTCTTTTCTCTAGATTTAATAGAATCTTTCCAGTACAGACACTATCTTCATGTTTATTCACAAAATCTCACTGAAGTGGGCCCTAACTTCAGTTCAGAACAAAGCCATATTAACAAATAAGTAGAAAAATGCATTTATTTTTACATAATATCAGTTGTTATCATATTTTGTACATTTCAGTTTCATTAAAAAACAAACAAACAAACAAGTTAAAAACAAAACTCTAACAAGGCCAACCATAAAGATCATTCCAGGTACTTCTGCTTTTGGTACATCTCTTTGCTGGGATCATTCTGCTCCTGCTCTTCCTAGTTTCATTCTTGTTTCATTTAAATTGAAATCTGACAGCCACACCCTACTTTCAGTTCTTTTTTCTCTACCTCCACTCAGTTACTCTGAATCATTGTTTTCAGCTACTAGGTAAAAGCCTCTGTGAACAAAGTCCTTCAGCCTCCCTGAAGTTCTTCTGTAGAACTTAGGTTCCTCTGTAGAATCTGTTCATGACTCTGCAAACCTGATTTTTTCCTAGGCCAGATATTTTTTTATTTTTATTTTTTTGGAGTTACCTAATATTCAGAAGCTTTAATATAGCTCATTCTTGTTAAATTTCACATTTGCAGAGGGAATATCTAGATTTTGTCAGAAAAAAATAAAGATCAAGTGAATTAAAAATATAATAAAAACAAGTTACCCAAGTGCGTATTTAGTCTGTGCAAGTGTTCCCAGTTGTGAGTGAATTATATGAAATATATGACTCCCCTATTGTTCGTGTTTAAGGTAGTGTGGTGGTTTTACTCGAGTGGGCAGCCGAGCTCCACCACAATCGGTCTCTCACTCCTCCCCTCCTCAAAGAGGAAGGGGGAGAAAAGACAACACAAAGAGCTCGAGGTTTGAGATGAGAATGATTTAATTAAAGGGAAAGGGAATGGGGAGAAAAAGAAACAAAAGAAACAACAAGGCCACGCGGAAGCACAGAGAGAAAGGAAAAAAGTTATTCTCTACTTCCCATCAACGAGCAATGTTCGGCCACATCCTGGGAAGCAGGGCCTCAAAACGTATACTGGTTGTTCAGGAGGACTGCCCTCCCCCACGAGAGTCCCCTTTTATTGCTGAGTGTGACATCAGGTGTTATGGAATATCCCTTTGGTCGGTTTAGGTCAGCTGCCCTGGTGATGTCCCCTCCCCATCAATTGCCCACCCCAGACTGCTGGCTCTTGGGGGCTTGGAGGAAGTTCTGATGCTGTGCCAGCACTATGCAGCAATAGACACAACACTGGAGTGATACCAGTGCTGTTCCAGCTACAAGTGCAGAGCACACTGTGTGGGCTGCTGCAGGGAAAGGTGACTCCATCCCAGACAGACCCAACACAGGTAGCTACTGCATTCTTTTTACAGAATTTTTATATTAGAGTTGAGATACTTTCCCCAATGGAAGTTTCATCAAAACCAATCCATTTTTGTCAAAAGTTTTGGTTGTAATGAACTGACATTTTCTGATGAAAAACTTGCCCCAAACCCCTGAACTATCTCTACATACAGCCTCATGGAATGTATGTAACTATTGCCTTGGGCTCTTTTCTTTAATTGTATACATTTTCATCAAATCCTGGTGTCTCTTGTCAGTTTGTGCAATCTCTGAGAGGTAGCTAAGACATTTACAGTATATATCTGATCTTTGACTTAATGTGAAATTATTTCACAGCTTTGTATGTTTTTCTTCTTATTCCTGATATATTTTAACATTCTGAGATTTAGTTTGAAAAAAAAATAAAATATGTTCAAACTCAAGAAGATTACCAGAAAAAGAATTAAAGTCAAAACATTATACTTGTAGGCTAACAGGTAGAATCAGAGCAGTGCCCATTCAATCACTCATGTAAATAAAGGCCTCATTATAGAACCATAGAATCGTTCAGGTTGGAAAAGACCTCCAAGATCATCTGGTCCAACCATTCCCCTACCACCAATGTCACCCACTAAACTATATCCGTAAGCACCACATCCAACCTTCCCTTAAACACCACCAGGGATGGTGACTCCACCACCTCCCTGGGCAACCCATTCCAATGCCTAACCACTTTCTGAGAAGAATTTTCTCCTGATTTCCAACCTTAACATCCCCTGGTGCAACTTGAGACCATTCCCTCTTGGCCTATCGCTAGTTATCTGTGAGAAGAGGCTGACACTCAGCTCCCCACACCTTCCTTGTAGTTGCAGAGTGCAATGAGGTCTCCCCCGAACCTCCTCTTCTCCAGACTAAACAATCCCAGTTCCCTCAGATGCTCCTCACAGGACTTGTGTTCCAGGCCCTTTACCAGCTTTGTAGCCCTTCTCCGGACACATTCCAGGGTTTTGATGTTCTTCTTGTACTGAGAAGATTACTTGTCTCTTTGAGAAGTATCCAAATACCAAAATCCATAACCATGATTTAGAGGATCAAAGACTGGACTGTTTGCATATTATTTAACTTTTGTTTTAAAGTAACACTTGATATACCAGTCAAGATCCAAATCCTGTTGTATGATGTACGTGAGCTTACTACTGACATCCCAAATATCTTCCTGGGAAAGAGATTTCTCCTGTCTGACAGTTTTTTAAATTGTCAGTGAAAGACTTTCAGGGTAATTGTGTACAATCCTAGAGAGCAGTTCAAAAAGTGATCATCTAGAAGGATAAAATGAAGAATGGAAGTCATGCCTCACAAATCTTGCCTTTGTTACTTCAGAAATTACTAATAGTCTAGACATTTTAACTTGATGGTGTGCCTATCTGTGCTTGCTTACTCAAGTGACATGAGTATGTTTAGAAATTTAGAGGAATTTGTAAGTTTTCTAATTAATTAATGCTCAGTTGCATACATTGTTTGGTTTAATACTATATTTCTGCTTCAGTGAGAGGGTATATCATTCTGAAATAGTTACCGGAGGTTTGGGGTATTCAACCTAAATTTCTTACGCAAATATCTGTTTATCATTCCTATTACTCATGTGTAAGTATTTCCAATAATTTCTTCTTCTTCCTTAAAAGTAATGGAATATTTTCATACTCACAATTGTGCCCTCAGCTTGGTTTAAACTGTGTGTTTACTCTGGGTTGTTTTCACTGAAGTATTCCAAAATACTAACAAGAAAACTCAGGTCAAGGACCTAAAGAACTTGAACTTTCTAGAAGACTTCAATGAAAATAAATTTATTAATTCATTATTCATCATTCAAATGGAAAATGCAGTTTAGCACATGCACAATTATACTGAATGCTTATAAAGAAACTAAAGAAAAATAAAGGTGACAGTCTGGATCTTCTGTGATCAAGCCCCCAGATTTAGATCTTATTACCAGATGACTGATGGGACATCCAGGGTCTTGACTTTAGTAAGCATTGGACAAAGTATTTTCTGATGTGCAGAGAAGACCCTCAGTTTATAGGTAATTCAAAGCACTTCACAAATTTACCTTCTCAGTGTTTCATAAAAATATGTCAAGAAATATTGACATTTCTACTACACTCTCCATATTAAGAATTGATGTGAGTTTGTCTCTTAAATAAAATAGCATGTGATACAGTTTGACAGTGGCATAGAAAAGAGGTGGAGGTGTATATATTTTCTTTGAATGTTTTCCTAAGGCAGTAGCCAATAATTCTGCAAGGTTAATGTTTAACCCCTGATTAAATCTGTTTGAAGTAAGAAAGGTCCAAATAACATTCTGTAGTACTTGGTACACAATATAAGAAAAGCAGGAAGACTTGATGACTTGATAGATAGGGAAAATCTACATATGGATAGTTAGGCTCATTCCAGTTGTCAGTTCAGGTCACCCAAACGTCAGACATTGAACATTACAAGTATGTGCATTTATACATGGTAATACCTTATCATCTTAAACTGTGATCCCATTGTCCTAAAAAAAAAAAAAAAAAAAAAAAAAAAAAAAGGGGGGTTGGTTTGGTTTGGTTTGGTTTTGTTTCTAATGAAGAAAAGTCAAGCCAATATTTTCATTGTTAAATTAAAAGTGGCTATAATCCTTGCCACTGATTAGCCTGCATCCATGCTTTTAAGTACTTTTAGCCTCCATACCAGAGAAACCACATTCAAACTGCCTAGTGACAAAACGCCCTGGTATATGCCAGCTACCAGACTCTGACATATTTGAGAGTGCCTTATTTGGCCTGAACCAAAATTGTAAGCAAGACCACATCCTTACAGTTTAACAGCACAAGCAGTAGATTTCCACTGGTCGGGAACGTTCTCTTGACCTTTTTAGGTTACTAATATAAATGCACTCAGAATGTCCCAAGGAATTAAAAACACATAAACAAAGAAACAAAATACAAAGATTCCTTACAGCTTTGAAAGTCTAGAAAATTGGTTACCTTACCAAAACTATGAATAGCTTTCATAAAAAGAGATAATATTAATAGAATATTATATATATATATATTTTTAAAAAAGTCTAAAACTCTTCAGCAGCTTTAGCAAAGACACAGAGAAAGACACAGAGCACACAATTTCTCAAAAAATACCACGACAAATCTATGACAGAGCTAAACTCTCAAATCCAGATTCCTGGATTCTGTTCCAATTGTTTCATGACAAATCTTCCTCAGGAGGAGAAACAGATACAGAAAATGTTGAAACACACAGATTGGCCTGGCATGTTTCAGTATTAAAATGGTTGAAGCATTTCAGTTTGTAGTGTGAAGCAGAAGTGGGCAATGTGCCTGGATGTTCAACAGAAAAAGTAAAAACCTTTATTTATTTTGTGTTAGTGAAATGTATGAATTTGAAATCAGGACGGCTTGCGGTGCTATGCTGAAATGTAGTCAGTTTTCAATGTGCAGAGTCCTAGAATAACTTTCTTACAGAAACGTTAGAAAAAAGGCACCACTTTTTTCCCTGGGCTGTTTGTACCTCTAACATATAATTTTGCCATTAGTGAAGTGTGGTGAAAATTAAGTCACTTGTACAGACCACTATTCTCAATCAATTAACCATTATTTTTTTTCATTGTTGTTAAGTCCGAGATTTACTCAGCAATAAATTGGCTGTGGAATTCAAGCTGCTAAAAGCTTTTCAAGAGTCTTTAGCACTGCAACCATGCTGCCTTCACCAGAGCTCTAATCTATAAATCTGAGGACAGAGTAAGGTCAGGCTAAGAGTGATTTCAGAGCCATAACCTTATCTCATGCCTCAAAACGCATCTTCTACCACCACATGGATGGTTGACATCACTGGCAGGCAGTTTTCTAGCTAATAGTGATATCACAAAGACTTAAGGAATCATATAGAAGAGAACCTCCTAACCTCTTGTTTTTCTTATATCCATTAATATTTGTAGCTTCGCTACTTTGGTAGCACAGCTGGCTGATGCAGTTCAAAGGCTAGTTTGTGCAGAGACTGCTAATAGAAACGGCTGTATCAGGGCAATGCAGTGGATCATCTGGGCCAGTAGGCTCCAACAGCTGTGAAAATCAGACAGCTAGGGAGGAATAAAGAAAGACAGTAGTAATGCTTTCCTCACAGACTCCCTCAGCCATGATGAAATCATCTTTTACAGGATACTGTACAACAACTTACCCGCTTTTTCACTTGGGCTACATATATTTAACTACGGGCTTAGGAACCCCTACCATAAATTTCCCCTCCTCACCTCTTCTCCTCAAAGCCCTGTGAAATCAGAAGAATGGCCGGGCTTTTCAAACAGACTTTTCAAGGATAAGTGACTTTGTGCACCTCCCTTTGAAATCTAGGCAGTTTTTCATGACTTTTACTTATACCTACAAGAAGAAAACAATATACCACATGCAGTTGGTGATGGAAATTTCTCACATTACATGCAAGATTATATGGAAAAGCCTGGAAAAAAAGAATGCAGCATGTGATGCATGGGAGGGTACCCATGGAGAGCTAACCATGGGTTTCTTTCTATACCCCAGCTATCCATTTTACCATTAAACAGTCTGGTCTCCTGAGACTTTTGTAAACAGCAGCAAAGTACTAGACTAAATGGAAAAGAAAGCAACACTGACACTGCTTGCTTGCTTATCTGTGAAACAGAGATCAAGGAGATAAATCAGACACTTCATTTCCCCAAATCCAGAGCCACAGCATAACTTCCATTGTGTTTGTTGCTCAGATTGCTAAAGAGGCCCTAGGTGTGTTAAACCTTCCCAGTGAGTCTGACCTCCTAGTGGATTAGGAACATCCCAGTGCAAAGCATGGAGAACTCTACTTCTTATTTCATTACTAAATATCAAGGCAACTGGTTAATTGGTTGTAGCTTCTGTACTATAAAAAGTGAATATGTTAGCTTTTTTTTTTTTTTTTTTTTTTTTTTTGAAAACTGAACTCAAAATGCAGTCAGACTCTCAGGATCTCCCCAGTTAGACATGACAAAGTGCAGTAATGATCCCCGTATACCCTCCAACACGCTGGTTATTCATTGCCTTTCCATCTCTCTTGCACCCAGAGAATTCCCTGCCCACTCCGAGCAGAAGGATGCTTGTTCTGGGTACTTCTTGACAACCTGGCACAAATTACATCTTTCTGGCACACCACCAACCTGCTCTCTCCCCAGCCTTTGTAAATACAGCATTTCACAGCTCTCTGAAATGTTCTTTCTCAGAAATGTTCTTTCTGATGCTAGACTGCAGTTCAGCTTGCCTGCAAATGTTATTGCCTGTCTCACAGCAAAACTGTGCCATGCTAGTGCTGTTGCCCAATGCTGCTCTGAATGATCATTTCTCCTCCAGCACATTGCTCGCTCCGTCACAGAAGAGGAGGGACTGAGGGAAATATTTTTATATGGGCAGGAGGGGACAGCAGAACCAGAAGGTTGCAGTGCCTTGGGGACACTGCCAAGACAATGCACAAGCTGCTGTGCTGGGCTCATTTTGCATCCTCAGGATGCTCTTTGTTTTGTCCTGTTCACCTTGCTCCCTTTTTGACCATGCTGTTCCTGTTCAAGTAACAGTGAAACTGGCCCTTCCCTGCTTCACCACCTCTCTTCTCAGAGGTTACTCATCGCTTACTTATTCCTTTATAACTAAAGTTTTTGCAGTTTTGTGCTGTGTCTTCCTCCATCTAACAGAGAACATTTCAGGCACCACCCCAAAGCAACAATAAATGGAAATAATTCACTATAAGAGTTGATAAAAACATACTGTATATAAA